>SJYF01000338.1:12867177-12881035 GCA_006410515.1 Procapra przewalskii
AATCTATTTTCTATCCAAAAGAAATAATCTGAATTTAACTTGTGGAAGAGGAAAATAATTTTCCCTCTATTCTTCTAAATTCTTTTAAGCCCCCCTCCAACACTCACAATAAAATGACAGGCTAACAGTCACTTCAGTTCAGTTGCTCAGTCGTGTCTGACTCCTTGCGACCCCATGAAATGCAGCACGCCAGGCCTCCCTGTCCATCACCAACTCCTGAAGTCCACCCAAAGCCCTGTCCATTGAGTTGGTGGTGTAATCCAATCATATCATCCTCTGTCGTCCCCTTCTCCTCTTGCCCGCAATCTTTCCCAGCATCAGGGTCTTTTCCAGTGAGTCAGTTCCTCACATCAGGTGGTCATAGTATTGGAGTTTCAGCTTCAACATCAATCCTTCCAGTGAGCACCCAGGACTGAGCTCCTTTAGCATGGAAGTATTGTATCTCCTTGCAGTCCAAGGGACTCTCAAGAGTCTTCTCCAACACCACAGTTCAAAAGCATCAATTTTTTTTATAGTACAACTCTCACATCCATACATGACCACTGGAAAAAACATAGCCTTGACTAGACGGACCTTTGTTGGAAAAGTAATGTCTCTGCTTTTCAACATGCTGTCTAGGTTGGTCATAACTTTCCTTCCAAGGAGTAAGCATCTTTTAATTTCATGGCTGCAATCACTATCTGCAGTGGTTTAGGAGCCCAGAAAAATAAAGTCAGCCACTGTTTCCACTGTTTCACAATCTATTTGCCATGAAGAGATGGGACTTGATGCCATGATCTTAGTTTTCTAAATGTTGAGATTTAAGCCAACTTTTTGACTCTCCTCTTTCACTTTCATGAAGGAGATCAGCCCTGGGATTTCTTTGGAAGGAATGATGCTAAAGCTGAACCTCCAGTATTTTGGCCACCTCATGCGAAGAGTTGACTCATTGGAAAAGACTCTGTTGCTGGGAGGGATTGGGGACAGGAGGAGAAGGGAAAGACAGAGGATGAGATGTTTGGATGGCGTTACTGACTCGATGGACCTAAGTTTGAGTGAACTCCAGGTGTTGGTGATGGACAAGGAGGCCTGGTTTGCTTCGATTCATATGGTTGCAAAGAGTCGGACACGACTGTGCGACTGAACTGAACTGAAATGAACTTTCACTTTTAACTAGAGGCTCTTTATTTCTTCTTCACTTTCTGCCATAAGGGTGGTGTCATTTGCATATCTGTGTTATTGATATTTCTCCTGGCAATCTTGATTCCACCTTGTGCTTCTTTCAGCCCAGCATTTCTCAAGATGTACTCTGCATATAAATTAAATAAGCAGGGTGACCATACATAGCCTTGATGTACTCCTTTTCCTACTTGGAACCAGTCTGTTGTTCCATTTCCAGTTCTAACTGTTGCTTCCTGACCTGCATATAGATTTCTCAAGAGGTACCTCAGGTGGTCTGGTATTCCCATCTCTTTCAGAATTTTCCACAGTTTATTGTGAGCCACACAGTTAAAGGCTTTGGCATAGTCAATAAAGCAGAAAAAGATGTTACTTTGGAACTGTCTTGCTTTTTTGATGATCCAGCAGATGTTGACAATTTGACCTCTGGTTCCTCTGCCTTTTCAAAAACCAGCTTGAAGATCTGTAAGTTCATGGTTCACGTTTTGCTGAAGCCTGGCTTGGAGAATTTTAAGTATCATTTTACTAGCGTGTGAGATGAGTGAAATTGTGCAGTAGTTTGAGCATTCTTTAGTCAGTTCACTTCAGTCGCTCAGTCGTGTCAGACTCTTTGCGACCCCATGAATTGCAGAATGCCAGGCCTCCCTGTCCATCAACAACTCCCAGAGTTCACTCAGATTCACATCCATTGAGTCAGTGATGCCATCCAGCCATCTCATCCTCGGTCATCCCCTTCTCCTCCTGCCCCCAATCCCTCTCAGCATCAGAGTCTTTTCCAATGAGTCAACTGGAGGTGGCCAAAATACTGGAGTTTCAGCTTTAGCATCATTCCTTCCAAAGAAATCCCAGGGTTGATCTCCTTCAGAATGGACTAGTTGGATCTCCTTGTAGTCCAAGGGACTCTCAAGAGTCTTCTCCAACACCACAGTTCAAAAGCATCAATTCTTCAGTGCTCAGCCTTCTTCACAGTCCAACTCTCACATCCATGCATGACTAGTGGAAAAACCAAAGCCTTGACTAGATGGACCTTAGTTGGCAAAGTAATGTCTCTGCTTTTGAATATGCTATCTAGGTTGGTCATAACTTTTCTTCCAAGGAGTAAGCATCTTTTAATTTTGTGGCTGCAACTACCATCTGCAGTGATTTTGGATCCCCAAAAAATAAAGTCTGACACTGTTTCCACTGTTTCTCCATTGGCTTTCTTTGGGATTGGAATGAAAACTTGCCTTTTCCAGTCCTGTGGCCACTGCTGGGTTTTCCAAGTTTGCTGGCTTGTTGAGTGCAGCACCTTCACAGCATCATCTTTCAAGATTTGAAATAGCTCAACTGGAATTTCATCACCTCTACTTGCTTTGTTTGTAGTGATTCTTCCTAAGGTCCACTTGACTTCACATTCCAGGATGTCTGGCTCTAGGTGAGTGAACACACCATCGTGATTATCTGGATCATGAAGCTCTTTTTTGTACAGTTCTTCTGTGTATTCTTGCCACCTCTTGTTAATATCTTCTGCTTCTGTTAGGTCCATACCATTTCTGTCCTTTATTGAGCCCATCTTTGCATGAAATATTCCCTCGGAATCTCTAGTTTTCTTGAAGAGATCTCTAGTCTTTCCCATTCTGTCGTTTTCCTCTATTTCTTTGCATTGATTGCAGAGGAAGGCTTCTTTTTTAAATCTCTCCTTGCTATTCTTTGGAACTCTTCATTCAAATGAGTATAATTTTCCTTTTCTCCTTTGCTTTCACTTTCCTTCTTTTCACAGCTATTTGTAAGACCTCCTCAGACAGCCATTTGGCTTTTTTGCATTTTTCTTGGGGATGTTGTTGATTTCTGTCTCCTGTACAATGTCACGAACCTCTGTTCATAGTTCATCAGGCACTCTGTCTATTAGATCTAGTTCCTTAATTCTATTTCTCACTTCTACTGTATATTCATAAGTGTTGATTTAGGTCATACCTGAATGATCTAGTGGTTTTCTCCACTTTCTTCAATTTCAGTCTGATTTTTGCAAAAAGGAGTTCATGTTCTGAGCCACAGTCAGCTCCTGGTTTTATTCTTGCTGACTGTATAGAGCTTCTTCATTTTTGGCTGCAAAGAATATAATCAATATGATTTTGGTGTTGACCACCTGATGATGTCCATGTGTAGAGTCTTCTCTTGTGTTGTTGGAAGAGGGTGTTTGCTATGACCAGTGTGTTCTCTTACAGAACTCTATTAGCCTTTGCCCTGCTTCATTCTGTACTCCAAGGCCAAGTTTGCCTATTACTCCAGGTGTTTCTTGACTTCCTACTTTTGCATTCCAGTCCCCTATAATGGAAAGGACATCCTTGTTGGGTGTTCTAGAATGTTGTGTAGGTCTTCATAGAACTGTTCAACTTCAGCTTCTTCAGCATTACTGGTCAGGGCATAGACTTGGGTTACCGTGATATGAATGATTTGCTTTGGAAATAAACAGAGATTATTTTGTCATTTTTGAGACTGCATCCAAGTACTGCATTTCGGACTCTTTTGTTGACTATGATGGCTACTCCATTTCTTCTAAGGGATTCCTGTCCACAGTCATAGATATAATGGTCATCTGAGTTAAATTCACCCATTCCAGTCCATCTTAGTTTGCTGATTCCTAGAATGTTGATGTTCATTCTTTCATCTCTTGTTTGACCACTTCTAATCTGTCTTGATTCATGAACCTCACATTCCTGGTTCATATGCAATATTTCTCTTTACAGCATCGGACCTTGCTTCTATCACCAGTCCCATCCACAATTGGGTGTTGTTTTGCTTTGGCTCCATCCCTTCATTCTTTCTGGAGTTATTTCTCCACTGATCTCCACAGCATATTTTGAGTACCTACACACCTGGCAAGTTCATCTTTCAGTGTCCTGTCTTTTTGCCTTTTCATACCGTTCATGGGGTTATAAAGGCAAGAATATTGAAGTGGTTTGCCATTCCCTTCTCCAGTGGACCACATTCTGTCAGACATCTCCACCATGATCTGCCCGTCTTGCCCCACATGGCATGGCTTAGTTTCACTGAGTTAGACAAGGCTGTGGCCCATGTGATCAGATTGTCTAGCTGTCTGTGATTGTGGTTTCAGTCTGTCTGTCCTCTGATGCCCTCTCTCAGTGTATACCATCTTACTTGGGTTTCTCTTACCTTGGATGTGGGGTATCTCTTCATGGCTGTTCCAGGAAAGCGCAGCTGCTGCTCTTTACCTCGAATGTGGGGTAGATCCTCTCGGCTGCAGCCCCTAACCTTGGTTGTGAGAGGTAGCTTCTCTCAGCCGCCCCTGACCTCGGACACGGGATAGCTCCTCTCTACTGCATGTGTGGTGTTGCAGCTGCCAAGTGACAGATTAACAGGGGTAAAACAAATTTAATAATATATATATTTTCTGTTTACATGAGAGATAACTCAGGAAAAATGAGCAACTCCTGAAAATTGTGGAAACCTTCATCTTAAATATCATCTTCAGTTAAAAACAAAAGAAAATGTTGGGAATGGACAGTCAGCTATAGTTAGTTGTAGTATAGTCAGTTGTAGTTAACCAAAGATTCACAATAAACAAGTGTACATTTATTATGCAATGTAGTCTTTGCCTTATCTGTTAATAAGTTTTTCTTTTTTTAAATTTATTTTAATTGGAAGCTAAGTATTTTACAGTATTGTGGTAGTTTTTGCCATACATTCTCATGAATCAACCATGAGTGTACATGTGTCCCCCATCTTGATCCTCCCTCCCACCTCCCTCACCGTCCCATCACTCAGGGTCATCCCAGTGCACCAGCCCTGAGCACTCTGTCTCATGCATCGAGCCTGGACTGGCAATCTATTTCACATATGATAATATACATGTTTCAATGCTTTTCTCTCAAATCATCACACCCTCACCTTTAGTAAGTTTTTCAAAAGAGTTAGTCATCCTGTTCTTCTTTGTACAGTAAAGGAGAAACCCTTACAAATGGAGATTTTCGTTATAAATTTAAATGTTTCTTACAAAAGGCTAATTTCTACTTGGTTTCCAGAGCTGCTTCTATGTCTGCATGCATGCTAAGTCTCTTCAGTTGTGTCCAAACTCTGGGATCCTATGGACTGTAGTTTCCAAGGCTCCTTTGTCCATGGCGTTTTCCAAGCAAGAATATTGGAGTCGGTTGCCATTTCCTCCTCCGGGGGATCTTCCCAGCACAGGAAGACACGCAGGAAACAGTCTTTTGAATCTCCTGCATTGGCAGGCAGGTTCTTTACCACTAGCACTATCTGGGAAGCCCTAAATGTGCCATGTGCTGCTCGTGCTCAGTGCTCAGTCATGTCTGACTCTTTGAAGCCCCATGTACAGTAGCCCACCAGGCTCCTTTGTCCATGGGGATTCTCTAGGCCAGAATAATGGAGTGGTTGGCCATTTCCTCCTCCAGGGTATCTTCTTGACCCAGGGACTGGACCCATGTCTGCATTGACATGTGGGTTCTTTACCACTAGCATTGCCTTTTCTGTGTCTACTGTTTTCTAAAAACAATCAGTCTAAAATAATCATTATGCTTAAGATGCACATTTGCAGATGACAAATTCTACTCCATTTCTCATTAGATGTTAGAATGTTTTCTCCTAAACATGAGTAGGAAAAAGAAGAGTAGAACATCTAGATGCTTTTCAGAACAAATTTACAAAATCAAAATGTGAGTAAACTAAAATACTCCAAATTTATTAGTGTTAAATGTTGCTATATTAACTATAGATTTTAGATTCTTAATTACCTTCCAGGAAATTTAGAATCTGAAGTCACTTTTTAAATTCACGTCAATTTTTGTTATGTTATGGTCTCTTCTTTGGTCTATGTGAGGATACCAAACTAAAAATGCTCAGCAGGAAATTCCCTGGTGGTCCAGTGGCTAAGACTCCATGCTCCCAATGCAGGGTGGCCTGGGTTTAATCCCTAGTCAAGGAATTAAATGGCAACCCACTCCAGTGTTCTTGCCTGGAGAATCCCAGGGATGGGGGAGCCTGGTGGGCTGCCATCTATGGGGTTGCACAGAGTCGGACACGATGCAAATGACTTAGCAGCAGCAGAGAACTAATATAGTAATGAATTTATGTCCTCAGTCATGTCTGACTCTTTGTGACTCCCCCACCAGGCTTCTTTGTCCATGGGATCTTCCAGGAAAGAATACTGGAGTTGTTTGCTGTTTCCTTCTCCAGGGGAACTTCCCCACCCAGGGATCAAACCTGAGTTTCCTATAGTGGCATGCTGATTCTTTACTGCTGAGCTATCAGGGAAACCTAAAGTTCATTTTGAGATGAATAGATCCCATATGCTGCAACTAAAACATCTTGTGTGCCATGTAGCCAAACAAATATATATTTATTTGTTTTATTTTAAAATCATTTGCTTGCAAAAAAAATGCTCAGCAAATAGTTACCAGTACAATGGATGAATATGTGAATAAGCTGTGATGCTGGGTATGGAATATGTAGTTGAAATCCATATCTAAGCCCATATAATTTACCTTCCATGATTCCAGCAAAAATGCCAGCCCTCTGTTGCAGCCCTTCATATGCCTGATGCATATGAGGCCAAACAAATCTAAGTATCAGAGTATGGAGGAGGGAAAGCTTTATTTTAAGGGTCAAGCAAGGAGAACAGGTGACTTATGCTCAAAACTCCCGAACTCCTCAAGTGTTTTCAAGAAAGAGTTTTCATAGGCAAAATTTAGGATGAAGCTGCAGGATGTGTGACTTTTTTCTGATTGGTTGGTGGTAGCAGGGTGATATTCTAGGAACCCTGTGCTCTGTCTGAAGGTACCAACTTCTTCCTGAGTGGGGGCCTTAAATCCTGCTGAAGAATTTGAGAACAGTGCTGTGTATATAACGTGAGGAGGAACCAGGACTCTGCCTTAATTGCTGCACTGTTGCTGCTGCTGAGTTGCTTCAGTCGTGTCTGACTCTGTGTGACCACATAGACAGCATCCCACCAGACTCCCCTGTCCCTGGGATTCTCCAGACAAGAACACTGGAGTCAGTTGCCATTTCCTTCTCCAATGCATAAGTGAAAGTGAAAGTGAAGTCATTCAGTCATGTCTGACTCTTCATGACCCCATGGACTGCAGCCTACCAGGCTCCTCCATCCATGGGATTTTTCCAGGCAAGAGTACTGGAGTGGGGTGCCATTGCCTTCTCTGAATTGCTGCACTATTGTCTCTTAACTCTTCCTCCTTGGTTTCTGTATTCCCTTCCTTCCCTGATTAGCAATTATTTGAATTCACTCTTTGGAATTTAGGAAGGTCTAGGTGGCTGAAGCCTTTTTCCTACAAGCAGGAAAAGGGAGACATGGAAATGCTTTGAAGGTTTTGTATCAGAAGGTCTGCACAGGGTCCTCCTGGGTTTCAGGTGGCAAGCAGACATGTGATTCTCTGTGTTTGTTGAAAAATAGGGTCCCCATAGTTCCCTCTTGTGCTTTCTTTAACTCTATAAGTGAGCTTTATAGATCACTTGTATGCTTAGTTAAGCCATAGATTGGAGTCTCTATTGAAATTAAAATAAGATCCTACTCATCTAAATTGGCTATACTTAAAAGCATTACTTGTCTTATTGGTATTGCCAATTAAAAATTGGCATTTGCCATCCACATCTACACAGATTAAATCATGAACCACTGCATCTGTGACCTTCAATACACCCTGAAATGGATTCAGGGTGGAGATCAGGAATGAGACACTCTGTGTTCTGGGAAAAACTGGCAGAACAGGCCTTTAGATAGTTATATATTTTCAGTAGAAAAATTTAAAAGCTCCATTCTTGCATCTCATATCTAGAAAAAAAATCGAAATCATAAGCAATAACATCTGCTCTTGGTGACTGGCAGCAAACCTCTGCCAAAATGTGTGCTTTATGGCACATACTTCCTCTTCACTAAAATAGTATATAACACCTTCCCCACTACCACATTGGAGCAGTTTCTCAAAGCTATCTAAAATGCTCTCTCCTAGGCTATAATCCTCATTTTGGCTCAAACAAAACTTAACTCACAATTCTCATGTTGTGCATTTTTTGAAGTCAGTAACACCTTTTATCTCCAGCTCCCCAGCTCCCAGTACCTGACCCTCCAAAAGATCTTTTTTGGTTTCTAGTTGTATTTGGTCTCTCAGTCATGTTCGAGTCTTTGTGAGCCCCTTGGCTGTAGCCCACCATGCTCCTCTCTCCACAGAATTTTCCAGGCAAGAATACTGGAGCAGGTTGCCATTTCCTATTCTAGGGGATATTCCCATTCCTGGGACTGAACTATATCTCTTACATCTCCTGCATTGCCAGGTGGGTTCTTTAGTGCTGTGTCACCTGGGAAGTGCCACCTGGGTTCTTGGTCCCTGGTCTAAAGACCCCCACGTGGGAAATTGAATCTCAGAGCATTAGTTTGGTTGGATTCAGTGAAATGGGACTTGATAGAAAAATCCCGGCTCCCAGAAACATGTAGTTTGGGCAAAGAAAAGATGAAGAGGTGGGAGATGAGGAACCTTTTTTTCCTGGTTGGCCATGTAGTCACTCAAAGCTGCCTCTTAAGGTGAAAATCAAGGTGGGGGAAGGACAAAACCAAGGATCTCATTAAAAGCAGAGGATATGGGACTTCCCTGGTGGTACAGTGAGTCCACTTGCCAATGCAGGAGACACGTGTTGGATCCCTGGTCCAGGAAAATTCCACATGCCACAAAGCAACTAAGCTTGCAAGTTGCAACTACTGAAGCCTCATCACTCGAGGGCCAGAGATCCACAGCTACTGAGCCCGTGTCCTGCAACTATTAAAGCACATGCACCTCAAGCCTGTGCCGCACAACATGAGAAGCCACTGCAATGAGAAGCCTGTGCTCAGCAAGGAAGAGTAGCCCCTGCTTGCTGCAACTAGAGAAAGCCTATCCACAGCAGTGAAAAACCAGCACAGCTGAAAAAGGAACAAGACATTAGGGGAAAAAAAAAAAAAAGCAGAGGGTGTAATGTGAAAGAATCGCTTCTGTCTCAACCTTTTTTCTTAAATGTAGGACAATTCTATTTCCAAGGCCCAGTACATGCTCAGTCGTGTTTGAATCTTTGGTGGCTCCTTGGACTGTAGCTCTCCAGGCTTCTCTGTCTGGAATTTTCCAGGCAAGAATACTGGAGTGGATTGCCGTTTCCTCCTCCAGGGGATCTTCCCAACCCTGAGATCAAACTTGTGTCTCCTGTATTGCAGGCAGATTCTTTACTGCTGAGCCACTAGTGAAGCCCAGGAGGAAATATAAGGGACTGCAAGGTGAGCTTTACTGTTTGTGCCAGGTGCTGATAAATTTCCTTCCTGACCTGTATCTGTAGGTCCTGAGACTTTGGAAACAGAACTGTCCTACATTTAAGAAAAAATTACAGAAAAATTAAAACATTAAAAAAAATAATAATTATCCAATAAATATCTTCCTGTAGGTAAAGAACAGGCCTGCAATGCAAGAGACACAGGAGACAAAGGTTTTATCCCTGAGTCAGGAAGATGCCCTGGAGGAGGGCACAGCAGTGTAACCCACTCCAGTATACTTGCCTGGAGAAAACATGGACTGAGAAGCCTGGCGGGCTCCTGTAATAGGATCTCAAAGAGTCGGACATGACTAGTGACTAAGCACTTGTATAGTGTGACTATTGCTCAGTGACTCTTTCATGCCTGACTCTTTGTGACCCTATGGATGGCAGCCCATCAGTCTTCTCTGTCCAGAAAATTTTCCTGTCAAGAATACATGGGTGGGTTGCCATTTCCTACTCTAGACTTCCAATAATAGGCATTTATGATTCAAAAACTGCTTCTTGGAAAATACTTTAATATGTTCTCTTTGTGATAGAGATTTTTCTACCTCCATTGCCTTTAGAACCCAAGAGCCATCTTTTGAAATGCAAACTTTAGGAAAATAATTCTCTTTAAAAAAAAAAAAAAGAAGAAGAAGAAAAAGTGGGAGGGGAAGGAGGTGTTGAAAATTGGATAAATGAAAAATATTAAGTGTGTGTATATTTGCTATGTGTGTCTGTCTATGTATGCAGCAGATGGGTAATATTTTTTCTACCTTCAGACAAAACTGCCAAAATCAATTTATAAAATGCTCTATTTAGTTTATTTGAAGGGAATGTTTGTAAGAATTCAGCATTCTAAAACTGTTAGTTTTTCTCTTGTTAAACTGTCTTATGTCAATTTAATTATTTAGTTCAGTTCAGTGGCTCAGTCATGTCTGACTCTTTGCAACCCCATGAACCGCAGTACTCCAGGCCTACCTGTCCATCACCAACTCCCAGAGTTCACTCAAACCCATGTCCATCAAGTCGGTGATGCCATCTAATCATCTCATCCTCTCTCATCCCCTTCTCCTTCCACCCTCAATCTTTCCCAGTATCTGGGCCTTTTCAAATGAGTCAGCTCTTCACATGAGGTGGCCAAAGTATTGGAGTTTCAGTTTCAACACCAGTCCTTCCAATGAACACCCAGGACTGATCTCCTTTAGGATGGACTGGTTGGATCTCCTTTCAGTCTAAGGGACCCTCAACAGTCTTCTCCAACACCACAGTTCAAAAGCATCAATTCTTCTGCATGCATCTTTCTTCATAATCCAACTCTCACATCCATGCATGACCACTGGAAAAACCATAGTCTTGACTAGCCAGACCTTTGTTGGAAAAGTAATGTCTTTGCTTTTTAATATGCTGTCTAGGTTGTTCATAAGTTTCCTTCCAAGGAGTAAGTGTCTTAATTTCATGGCTGCAATCACCATCTGTGGTGATTTTGGAGCCCCTCCAAATAAAGTCAGCCATTGTTTCCACTGTTTCCCCATCTATTTCCCATGAAGTGATGGCACTGAATGCCATGATCTTATTTTTTTTTAATATTGAGCTTTAAGCCAACTTTTTCACTCTTCTCTTTCACTTTCATCAAGAGGCTCTTTAATTCTTCTGCCAGGCAAGAAACCTAGAAAGGGAGAAGAAAAAATCTGCCTCCCCTACAGTGCATTTTCCACCTTCTCAAGGACAACACTGTTACAATTGTACTCTCTGACTCTTTCATCGCCAATTATTCCATTTACTGTATCATTTCAACATATTCCAAATATGCTACAGTACTTCTCACTTTAAACACAAATGGACCTCACACCCTTTTTAGTTATTGTGCCACTTCTCTGTTTTCATCTGCAGTGAAACTCCCAAGTGAATATATTTTATTTCTATTCAATATATCTTGTACTCACTTATGAAGTTTTTTTCCCTCATTAGTGGTTACTCCATTATAAATGACCTCCAACCTTCAGTTCACAAGTAATATCTTACTAATGCAATCAGAAGCAATTGATATAATTGATCCTAATTTCCTCTTGAAACACATTTTTCCCACTTATTTTTGATGTATCATTCATATTCTTCTACTTCATTGTATGCTTTTCAGCTTCATTGATGGTTCCTCCTCCTCCTCTTTTTGACTTCTCAGCTTTAGACAGTATTGATCCCAGTCTTCTGAACTTTTCTCCTTTATGTATATTTACATCCTAGGCAATATGATAATCTTCCATGATTTTCAATTCAGTTCAGTTCAGTTGCTCATTCCTGCCGGACTCTTTGCGATCCCATCGACTGTAGCATGCCAGGCTTCCCTGTCCATCACCATTTCCCAGAGCTTGCTCAAACTCATGTCCATTGAATCGGTGATGCCATCCAACCTTCTCAATCTCTGTCATCCCCTTCTCCTCCCATCTTCAATCTTTCCCAGTATCAGGGACTTTGCCAATAAGTCAGTTCTTCCCATCAGGTGGCCAAAGCATTGGAGCTTCAGCATTAGTCCTTCCAATGAATATTCAGGATTGATTTCCTTTAGGATTGACTGTTTGATCTCCCTGCAGTCCAGGGATCTCTCAAGAGTCTTCTCCTACACCACAGTTCAAAAGCATCAATTCTCTCATGCTCAGTTTTCTTTATAGTCCAACTCTCACATCCATCAGGTGGCTAAAGTATTGGAGCTTCAGCTTCAGCATCAGTCTTTCCAATGGATATTCAAGACTGATTTCCTTTAGAAAATGATGATTTTAAATAATATTTATTCTGATGACAACCAATAGTATATATTCAACTCAAAACTCCTAAATTCTAAATTTGTTAATAAGATTCTCTACTCAGCATTTCTATTTCAATGTCTGCATTTCCAATGTAATATACCCCCAATGTGTGTGTGTGTGTGTATCTTGATTTCTCTTGCTGAAAGTCTTTAAACTGCAAAAGAATCATTTTCATTATTTCAATTATTGGAGCCAAAAACCACAGACTCCTCCAACATTTATATACTCCTATGCTCCAGGTTTGTTGGTTTGTTTGTTTCAATCTTTATCACCTGTCATTTATTTCCATTGTCACTGTTATTGGCCAGATCTAAACATTCATTACCTGGGCATTTGTAATAGATCTTTGTTCTCCCTGTTCACTCTGGCCCCATCTTTTCCACTGTTTAGTCCCTTCAAGGCAGTCATATTATAGTTTTAAAGCATAAATTGGATCATACAAATGTTCATCTCAGACCTTCCCATTCATCTCATTCAGAATAAGAGAACTTATGGTGGTCTACAAGACTCTTCATGATATAGGTCCTTGAGAATTCTCTGATAACCATCTCCTACTTTTCTCTCCTTTGCTAATTCTGCTACAGTCATGATGACTTAGTCGATATTCTCCAAACAGGCTCAACCAGTTTCTTCCCTAAATTCTTTCACATCTACTGTTTCATCTTGTTAGGTACTTAGAATAGGAAAAAAAGAGTCCAAAATAGTTGTGGCTAAAAGACAAAGAAGGGAAAAGCCCATGAAAATATAACAAAGGAATGTCCGAGGACTGGAGTGAGGACCTCAGGTGAAGCAAACAGCCTCCAGGCTAACCTAATTTACATAGGGTAGGCTCAAGGGGAGGAGAAAGAACATACAAAAAGAGGAGCCAAAACTGAGCCTCAGGCCTCTCTTCTCTGCATCTTTTGGATTGGCCAGCACACATTCCTCAAAGATGTATTTCCCTTTGCTTACCAAATAAAACTGAGCTGCAACAGAGCTGTAACACTGAGCTGTAATTATGTCTGTCACTTCAAATTTTTGCTGTGGTGAGACAGAACCAAGGAAATTACACATTTCCTGGACAGTCTGATATAATACTCTTTTGCAAAGTGTTTAGCTTTCATTCATTTTCACTGGGTCTCTGGACAAATGTCACTTTATCAGCAAAGTCTTATCATACCACTTTATATAAAATTACATCCTGTAACTCTCTATTCTCCTTTACCATGCCTTACTTCAAAGCCCTTATTGCATCTTATATATCATGTAGTCATTTGTTTACACATTTATGTCTGTCTTCAATACACAAACACAACAGACTAGTGACTTTGCACTTTGTTTCATTCCTGTAAGACTCAGTTCCTAGGGCAGTGAATGGTGCATGATAAATGATAGATGTTGAAAGACAAATGGATGAGTAAATCCAAGAGGGAATTCTTTGGCATACTACAAGAGATTTCAGGCTTTATTAAATATTTGTATAATAACTTTCTTTGGGTACAATTTTTCCACCAACCATATAGCAATACAATAACATGTCAAAATGCATACAATTAAATATCTACCAAGACTAAAAGGATATTAAAACCTGAAGGAAAAAAATATATATATTTTAAATATATATATTTAGGACTATG
>SJYF01000338.1:12905748-12917394 GCA_006410515.1 Procapra przewalskii
CTTTGAACCATTATGCTACATTGAATATGATCAAGAAAGTAACCATTTGTTGTTGAAGTGACTGCATCCTCTCCTTCTATTTGTGCTTATGGTACAGGATGATTTCTGAAAGAAAAATGAGGGAAATTCTAGAAATAGTCATGGAAATAATTATGAAAAGTGGTGGAACCATGAAACAAGAGAACCCAAACACTTTCTGTAATGATGTTTAACTCCATGTATAATGTGGACACTAATCCACATTCTATTACTAAAGCACATTCTACCATTCTGCCTTACCACTCTCCAAGGCTATTTTAAAATTCCAACTCTGCTCTAGCTAATCATTTTCCACATAGATTTCCAGGCCACAGTTATTAAGAATTTCTTAGATAAGTTTCCAAGTACAGTCTGGTTTTTATCCCATTTTAAAAAAGCGCCAAAATATTGCTAAGAGAGTAAATCTGAAAAGTTCTCATCACAAGAAGAAATGTTAGTTATGTGAGGTGACTGACGTTAACTACACTTATTTGGGTAATCACTTCACAATGTGTACATGTATGCCATTGTTATATTTTATACCTTGCATTAATATAATATGTTAATCATATCTCAATAAGACTGGAAATAAAACAAATATTATTGTACATGGACTTTGCTTGATTCAAACCAAGAAGACAAAAAATATTTGTTATTGAAGATTTGGTTATTCCTAACCTGATTGATGAGTAAAAAGAACAGCAAAACAAGCTGGAAGCTGCCAATAACAATCCCTTTGGTTTTACTGTGCCTCTTCACTGACAAAGACTAGGTAAGGGACATTTTACCAATTGTCAGAACACAGGGCAATCAGATTTGCTGATCAACAAAATCATCCCCCAAACAAACAGTTGTGTCAATATAATGAGGTCCATGTGAGTCACAGTTTCTATCAATTATCTCATCATATCTCCCTGTTTAGTTCAGTTGCTCAGTTGTGTCCAACTCTTTGTGACCCTGCGGACTGCAGCGCACCAGCTTTCCATGTCTATCACCAACTCCTGGATCTTGTTCAAACTCATGTCCACTGAGTCAGTGATGCAGTCCATCCATCTCATCCTCTATCATCCCCTTCTCCTTCTGCCTTCAATCTTTCCCAGAATCAGGGTCTTTTTCAATGAGTTGGTTCTTTGCATCAGGTGGCCAAAGTATGAGAGTTTCAGCTTCAGCATCAGTCCTTCCAAGGAATGTTCAGGACTGATTTCCTTTAGGACTGACTGGTTTGATCTCCTTGCAGTCCGAGGGACTCTCAAGAGTCTTCTACAACATCACAGTTCAAAAGCATCAATTCTTCAGCACTCAACTTTCTTTATAATCCAGTTCTCACATCCATACACGACTACTGGAAAAACCATAACTTTGACTAGACAGACATTTGTTGGCAAAGTAATGTCTCTGATTTGTAATATGCTGTCTAGGTTGGTAATTTGTTTTCTTTCAAGGATCAAGCAACTCTTAAATCCATGGCTGCAGTCACCATCTGCAGGGATTTTGGAGCCCCCCAAAATAAAGTCTCACTCTTTCCATTGTTCTCCCATCTACTTGCCATGAAGTGCTGGGATCGGATGTCATAATCTTAGTTTCCTGAATGGTGGATTTTAAGCCAACTTTTTCACTCTCCTCTTTCACTTTCATCAAGAAGCTCTTTAGTTCTTCTTCACTTTCAGCCATAATGGTGGTGTCATCTGCGTATCTGAGGTTATTGTTATTTTCCCAGAAGTCTTGATTCCAGCTTGTGCTTCATTCAACCTAATATTTCACATGATGTACTCTGCATATAAGTTAAATAAGCAGGGTGACAATATACAGCCTTGATGTACTCCTTTCCCAATTTGGCCCTTTAAATTTTTTTTTTTAATTAAAAAATAAATAAATAAATAAAAAATTTAAAGGGCTTTCCCAATTTGGAACCAGTCTGTTGTTCCATGTCTGTTTCTAAATGTTGCTTCCTGACTTGCATAGAGATTTCTCAGGAGACAGGCACATTGGACTTATATTCCCATTCTTGAAGAATTTTCCACAGTTTAACTTATATGCAGAGTACATCATGCTGGAAGAATCACATGCTGGAATCAAGATTGCTGGGAGAAATCTCAATAACCTCAGATATGCAGATGCTGCTCCTGCTAAGTCACTTCAGTCATGTCTGACTCTGTGCGACCCCGTAGATGGCAGCCCACCAGGCTCCCCCGTCCCTGGGATTCTCCAGGCAAAAACACTGAAGTGGGTTGCCATTTCCTTCTCCAATGCATGAAAGTGAAAAGTAAAAGTGAAGTCGCTCAGTCGTGTCCGACTCTTCACGATGCCATGGACTGCAGCCTTCCAGGCTCCTCCATCCATGGGATTTTCCAGGCAAGAGTACTGGAGTGGGGCCATTGCTTTCTCTGATATGCAGATGACACCACCCTTATGGCAGAAAGTGAAGAGGAATTAAAAAGCCTCTTGATGAAAGTGAAAGTGGAGAGTGAAAAAGTTGGCCTAAATCTCAACATTCAGAAAATGAAGATCATGGCATCTGGTCCCATCACTACATGGGAAACAGATGGGAAAACAGTGGAAACAGTGTCAGACTTTATTTTTTGGGGCTCCAAAATAACTGCAGATGGTGATTGCAGCCATGAAATCAAAAGACACTTATTCCTTAGAAGAAATGTTATGACCAACCTAGATAGCATATTCAAAAGCAGAGGCATTACTTTGCCAACAAAGGTCCATCTAGTCAAGGCTATGGTTTTTCCAGTGGTAATGTATGGATGTGAGAGTTGGGCTGTGAAGAAAGCTGAGTGCAGAAGAATCGATGTTTTTGTAACTGTGGTGTTGGAGAAGACACTTGAGAGTCCCTTGGACTGCAAGAAGATCCAACCAGTCAATTCTGAAGGAGATCAACCCTGGGATTTCTTTGGAAGGAATGATGCTAAAGCTGAAACTCCAGTACTTTGGCTACCTCATGCGAAGAGTTGATTCATTGGAAAAGACTCTGATGCTGGGAGGGATTGGAGGCAGGAGGAGAAGGGGACGACAGAGGATGAGATGGCTGGATGGCATTACTGACTCGATGGACGTGAGTCTGAGTGAACTCCGGGAGTTGGTGATGGACACGGAGGCCTGGTGTGCTGCTGTTCATGGAGTCGCAAAGAGTTGGACTCAACTGAGCGACTGAACTGAACTGAACTGAACACAGTCAAAGGCTTTCACATAGTCAATAAAGCAGAAGTGAATGTTTTTCTTGAACTCTGGCTTTCTTGATGATCCAACAGATGTTGACAATTCAATCTCTGGTTCCTCTGCCTTTTCTAAATCCAGCTTGAACATCTGGAAGTTCACAGTTCACATACTGTTGGAGCTTGGTTTAGAAAATTTTGAGAATTACTCTGCTAGCATGTGAGATGAGTGCAATTGTGCAGTACTTTGAGCATTCTTTGGCATTGCCTTTTTTTGGGATTGGAATGAAGATTGACCTTTTCCAGTCCTGCAGCCACTGCTGAGTGTTCCAAATTTGCTGTCATATTGAGTGCAATATTTTCACAGCATCATCTTTCAGATTTGAAATGGCTCAACTGGAATTCCATCACTTCCATTAGCTCTGTTCGTAGTGATGCTTTCTAAGTCCCACTCGACTTCACATTCCTGGATATCTGGCTCTAGGTGAGTGATCTCATGATCGTGGTTATCTGGGTCAGAAAGATCTTTCTTGTATAGTTCTTCTTTGTATTCTTGCTACCTTTTCTTAATATCTTCTGCTTCTGTTAGGTTCGTACCATTTCTGTCCTTTATTGTGCCCATCTTTGCATGAAATATTCCCTTGTTATCTCCCTGTGCAATGCAAATATCTTAACTAATGATCGCTATGTGTTGCTGTTCTATCAGTTTTATTTGTTTCAGCTTTTGAAATGGAAATTGTTATTGTCGTTTGACTGTTGTCTCTTCTTTTCTATCTTGTATATGGCACAACAAATATCTGGCTATTGGGGCACAGTTTATCAAATTTCTAAAAATCTACTAAGAAAAAAATTTTTTAAGACTGCTATAAAACAGATATCCTTCATAGTCTACATAGTCTATCCTATCGTAATAGGTTTATTGTATAGACTCTGTGTCTTTATGTATATTGCACACTAAAGTTTAAATGCTAATTTAAATGATTATGCTAGATGGATAGTTCTCAGCAGGATCAGTTTTAGTTCATACCAGAGAAGAAAAGTTCTAGAAACAGATTCTGCACCATGTTTCAGTGCAGAAAGTTGTATGTATTTCATAGAAATCAAGAGTGTACTGGTGTAAAGTCCTGCATGAAATGTGATGAAACCAAACTTGAGCCCTCTGGCGCAGCCTACCTGGAAGCAGGGATATCCATCCTCTTCTCAGTCCCTTGCCAGGCACCGTTGTTCCAGAAGAAATCACTCCTCTCTCCGAGATCCCTTGGCTTCCTGGGGAGCTCCTGAGGTTTTTATTCTTTATCGATGACATAGAGATATTCATATATGCTGGTACTCAGTGTGGAGTTGCTGACTTTCCTCCCTTCAATGAGATATCCTTAAACAATGAAAATATCCCAAACTAACATCAGGCAGTTATTTTATTTTCAAACTTCTTTAAGAAGTTAGAAAATGGGTAGGAAAAGCAATCCATTAACTAAACTGCAACTTACAAAATTATTTTAATAAATACAGAGAAATTTCCATCTTAGCTTCTATTCTTCGGTGGAAATTGTCACAAAAACAGAATATTGCATTGCAAAAATTGCTTCCAATTTTGATAATTGCTTGAAAAACAATAAAATAATATACCTCTATAAAAAGAGGTTATTGGTGTAATAGAAATTGTGCTTATATCACTATTGTATTTAATATTTATGTCACCATATTGCTAGACTTAACCCCAAAAGACACTTTACTCAACTGATTGTGCCCTTCCTTTGAAATTTTCTTTTTTTCTTTTTTTAGCTTGAGTTTCAGGTTGGCACAGTTCCTTGGTTTCCTTTTTTTCTTATTAGTAAATCTTTTTCATTTTCCCTATTATTTTGAGTACTCTATCCCCTCTATTTTGAGCACTCTGACAATAAGATTTATAGTGTATTACTCAATCCCACAAGCCATAGATGGTTAGGCAGAAGCCTTTGCCAGACACCAATTCAATCATTCTACTTAATTCCAAGAATTTAGAATTCATTCTTATATTAATTTTTACTAGTTGTTTATCAGAACTAAAGCTTCCCATTTTAGGGCCACATTTGGAAATTGATAGGAAGAATTTTGAGATGGCCACAAAGATTCCCATTCCCTGATGTTAACACAATGTATAATCCCACTAAAGTTCTGGAGAAGGACATATTAACCCACTCCAGTATTTCTTGCCTAGAGAATCCCATGGACAAAGGAGCCTGGCTACAGTCCATAGAGTCACAAAGAGTCAAACAAGACTGAAGCGACTTAGCACACACTAAAGCTCAGTTCTTGGACTTCATTCTTCTTTCTAGATACACTCACTTGGTGATCACTTTCTTTCTTAAGGCTTCATATGTCATCAACATGATTAGTTTTCCAAAATATGTATCTTCATCCCTAATCTCTCCTTGAGTTCCATTTTGTATGTGCCTCCTTCACATTTCCACTTAGATATCTGATAAACATCTCAGATTTAACATAAGACTTCTGATATCCCCATACTCTTCACCATCACAATACATGGAAATTCATTTTTCCATTTGTTTAGACCTCAAACTTTGGTGTCATTTTTAACTCCACCCTTAGTCTTACATATCCAAAAGCTATACATAAATCTACTTGGTTTTCTTTCAAAACAGATCCAGAATCTGGTCAATTTTCATCACTCCTATAACTACCATCTTGTTCTAAGCTGTCATCATTTCTCAGCTGGCACCTTCAATCATTTCTGAACTGGTATCCTTTTTTCACCCTATACTAGCTCAGACCTTCCCTTTCCAAAGTCAAAGTCTTATAAATTCCAACCAACATGGTCTGGCTTTCCATTATCTCTCTGATTTTACTTCATATTACTCATGCCTAAATAATTCTTGTACAGCCACATTGGCCTCTTTGTTCTTTCTTAGACATGTTAAATATGTTTCCTCTTTTAAATTGCTGCCTGAATAATTTCTTTTCTTTGGAATGTTTCTATCCAGATAATCTACTTCACCTCCTACAAATGTCATCCTCTCCTTAGAGACTATCCTGAGAATCCACTATGTTCATATATTACTAAACTTAACATTTCCATTGCCTTACTTTATTTTTCCATTACTCTCATTGACTTCTAAACTACAGCATGTTTTATGTATGCATCATACATTATTTACTATGTGTCTTCATTCACTGAAGTGTAACCTCCACAACATGGACATTTCTTTATTTTATATTTTGTCTTCAGTGTCTGTAACAGGGTCTAGAAATAGCTGGCAGTAATAACTGTCTGACACATAAATTAAACCATAGCTAATTTTCTTTAAAATTCTTCTACACAAGTAAAATTATATATTGCTTAAGTTGAGAAAAATAAAAATCATCCTAGGTATTTCAAACAAAAGTGTCTTAATACATAGAATTAGCTTATAGGTGACAGAAGGACTGAAGACTCAAAGAAGAGATGGTAGAACAACCTAGAAATTAGAATAGCAGGAAGCTCGAGAGACAAATAGAAGAGGTACTGTTATCAGATTCCAGAAGTTGCTCTCTCTAAAGGGAACTAGAACCACAGTGAAAATTAGACCTGACAATAACTGTGACTACAGAAGCTGGAGGCCTGGAGCTGAAGTCTGAAGACCAGAATATTCCACTTTCTTATTCATAATGATTGCTTCACATTCTCATCTTATATTTCTCCTAGATACACATGACTCAGATTGGACTAATCAGTGCCATTACTGGATATTTCCAAAATAATTGGGAAAGTTATTCTCTCTTCTTGGATGTTGGCTTAGACAGCTGGATACAGTTTTCCCACCATACTGAAAGAATCTATCTCAGAATAACACCAAATAAAGAAAAGTGGAAACATGGATGGACAGGTGCTGATGACATTGTTTAACCTGTGAATCTAATAGTTTTTAAATTATATGAATCTTTAGATTGGTCCCAATCACACTAGCCAACAAATTGCTGTCCAGTATTTTGTCCATCTGATGTGAAGAGCTGACTCATTGGAAAAGACCCTGATGCTGGGAAAGACTGAAGGCAAAAGGAAGAGAGGACAACAGTGGATGAGATGGTTGGATGGCATCATCAACTTAACAGACACGAATTTGAACAAACTCTGGGAGATGGTGAAGGACTTGGAAACCTAGAGTGCTGCAGTCCATGAAGTCACAAAAAGAGTCAGACATGACTTAGAGACTGAACAACGTTAAGTTGTTTTTGTTTTTGAGCTGTTTGAATTGTATTTTTGTCATGTGCAGCCTGAGTCTGTACTCAAAGTTTTAAATCCAAAAATGTTCACTGAGATATTGTTTTTAAAGTTAAAAAATATTAATTATTTGAATTTTTTAAATTCCTGAGTTATTTAATAAATTGTGTTAAAGTTAGACTGTGGAATGTCATGAGTCTATATGTAGTGATATGTAAAATCAATAATATATGTATTAAATTAAGAAAAGAAAGTGGAAGTGAAAGTCACTCAGTCATGTCTGATTATTTGCGACCCCATGGACTGTAACCTGCCAGGCTCCTCTGTCCATAGCATTCTCCAGGCAAGAATATTGGAATGGGTAGCCATTCCCTTCTCCAGAGGATCATCCTAACCCAGGGATCGAACCTAGGTCTCGTGCATTGCTAAACAGAAGTGTGATCTTACTTATACATGTGTGGACACATATGTAAATGTATAAAGCATTGATATAGTGGTTATTATGGCAAAAAGAATGGGTTTGACATTAGTTTTTAGGTGAAACAAAATTTTCATAATTTATTATTTATGCTTGCATTTTGTTTTCTTTTAACATACTCACAATACTTTTTAAATGATATCTTTGAGCGTCTGAATTACTCCAGCTCACATTACGAACGTATTCAGTAGATACATAAGAGATGTTTATAAATACATGTATTTAAGGGTATAGTAGGCAGAATGATCTCCCTGCCCCCACCAAGATAGCTACTCCTTAGTCCATGCAATCTGGGAATATGTTAAATGAGGCTTGGCAGATTTGTTTATGGTTAAAGACAATATAGGAAGATAAGCTTGGCTTATCCAAGTTGACACAATATTGTAACATGAATTGTTAAAATCTTTTAAAAAACTTTTAATTTCATTTTGAGTATAGCTGAACAAATGAGTAGTTTTGGTAATTTCAGGTGGCCAGCAAAGGAACTCAGCCATAGATATACATGTATATCTCCCCGCAAATTCCCCTTCCATCCAGACTGCCAAAATTGAGTAGAGTTCCTTATGCTATACAATAGGTCCTTATTGGTTATCAAATACAGTAACATGAATTTTTAAAAGCAAAGAATCTTTCCAACTAAAGAGAATCAGAGAGAAGGCAACATGATTAAAACTCTACCCATTACTGCTGGAGTTGAAGAGAAGGAAAGGGGCATGAACTGAGGAATGTGCATGATCTCTGGAAGCTAGGATAAAAAAAGAAAACAGATTATTCCTTAAAATCCAAAAAAGAATGCAACCATGCAACCTGATTTGATTTTTGCCAAGTCAGACAAATGTTGGACTTCTTACCTATAAAATTATAAGATAATAAAGCTGAATTGGTTAAGCCAAATTTATGGCTAATTCTTACTATAACAATGAAAAAAATCAATAAACTTTTTAAAGAATATACTATAAATTATATTAAAACTGTAGAAACTATCTCGACACTATCATCACTTCATTTATTGTCTATTTTGTGCATCTTTTATGTGCCCAGGCCTTCCATATATCTCATTATTATAGAAAATCAACATCTGAGGAAAAGATGGACTCTGTTCAGTTTGCAGACTAACATAAACACACAATACATGTTGAAAATTGATGCTTCATCTTGGATCTTGAAGTAATTAAATAGCTTACATGTTTGAACTTTAAGCCATAGAACATTTCATCAATAGGCAGTCAAATAAGAAAATGCATTATATTTAAAAATGGAACAAGGCCCAGATGGAAGGGCAGTTCTCACTGAAAGGTTGAAGTTCTCCTCTAAAAGTTCAGACACAGATTGTTAACTAGATATAAGGGAGCCATTTAACAGAAATTAAAAAATGCAAAAAATAACAGTTTCATCTCAATTCTCTTGTGTGCAGGAAATTGTTCTTTAAGTAACTAAAATAACATGAACTTAGGAAAGAGAAAATTAATTTCACAGCTGTGTTTATAATGAATATAACATTGAAAATAATGGAAATAAGCCAATGGCAGATTACTATATAACAGGTTGAGATCACAAGATAGAAGGATACATGCATAGTGAAATACCTGTAAAAATTTCACTTATAGATTTATTAATTAGATGAAGCAGATGAGAAAGACTAGAAAGAGATGAAAGATAAGGCTTTCCTTTTATAGTGACATGTTCAAGCAAGGATATTAGATGTGATTGTAATAATGATAAGAATGAAGATTACTGCCTACATTTTCAGATACACATGATCAATATACACAAAATTAAGAAATCACACATCTTAATTACTGCTGGAAAGGAAGCATAATTATTTAACAAATTAAATGCTGAATATACATTCATGATACAAGCAGTTGATTTCCTGCTATTGTGCTTTAAACTTTAGTATGTAATTTGAGCATATAAAAGAGCTTCGCTCTATCAATAGTTTCCACTACAAGATATTATTCTGCATGTTAATAGTTCCTAATTATTATTTATTTACTATTTCATATCACAGAGCTTCAGAAATATGTATGCTATTACTTATTAGCCATTTGAAATTCTGGGAAATCACATTTGTTTTCTTCAAGGAGCTCAAAGCTTCAATTAGCTTTCCTTTCTGCTCCTCATCTTTTCTAGTCTTTCTTACCTTAAGTACCTAATCTCTGTCACTTCTTAATATAATTATGCTCTTCTTTTTCAGAACTTGGCTGTATATTCTATTCTCCTTGTCTTCCTTTTCATGTTCTTTCCACCTTTACTTTCTCCTCTTCTGAGTTTGAGCATTTACCAAGAGTTAGATACTATGCTAAACCTGGAGGATACATAGATGAGTGATAGCTTCAATGAACTAACATTCATAGCCAAGACAGACTAATAAAACCATAAATTATAGTGGATGGTGAAAAGTATTATAAGACAAAATGTTATGGGAACACAGAGAAGAGACAGAATACCTATGGGAGTCAGGTAAAGTGAGAGAGGGGGTGATGCTTGAATTGAGGTTTAATTCACAGTAAGGTGTATATGTTACTCTTAAATTCTTAATTTATCATTCCTTCTCTTTTCCTACTATATACAAAAGAGATAAACAACATAGATCTACTATATAGTACAGGGAACTATACTCAGTATTCTATAATAACCTACATTGGAAAAGAACCTGAAATATATATAACAGAATCACTGTTCTATACATCCAAATCTAACACAATATTATAAATCAACTATACTTCAATAAAAATTAATTAAAAAACAATGGGTTTCCCTGGTGGCTCAGAGGTAAAGAATCTGCCTGCAATGGAGGAGATGCATGCAGGAAATGTGTGTTTGATCCTTGGGTCGGGAAGATCCTCTGGTCAAGGAAATGGCAAACCACTGCAGTATTCTTGCCTGGAAAATCCCATGGACAGAGGAGCCTGGTGGGCTACAAACTATGGGGCGGCAAAAGGGTCAGATGTGGCTTCACAACTGAACAACAACATCAACAACAAAAGCAATAAGGTTTGTCAGATGAAAAAGATAAATGTTTTCACATCTGGGCATGTGTGTGTGCATGTGTGTGCGTGTGCATGTGTGTGTGTTTGTCTCAGAAACCTAAAGGAATTAGATACCAACACTTACAAAAAATTGACCTTTAATAGCTATATCACTAAAATTATGGTATATATTCTGAATGTAATGACGTAGATGAAGAGTCTGTAAAAATATTCTGGCAATCAGTTCTTTTAACTGCTGATTTCTGGCCTGCTTGTTCTAGCAGGTGATGAATTTTGGATGCTGAATTCATGGTTGGCAACTTGTACTTCCCCTAATTTTGTCTGAAAGTTTGACTCTAACCTCATATATCTTAATATAATATTTCCAAATAATTATGGCACAATAAATTTAGATAATACATATAAAATATTCTGCACAATTCAGTTCAATTCAATCTCTCAGTCATGTCTGACTCTTTACTACCCCATGAATCGCAGCACAGCAGGCTTCCCTGTCCATTACCAACTCCCAGAATTCACTCAGACTCATGTCCATCGAGTCAGTGATGCCATCCAGCCATCTCATCCTCTGTCCTCCCCTTCTCCTCCTGCTCCCAACCCCTCCCAGCATCAAAGTCTTTTCCAATAAGTCAACTCTTCGCATGAGGTAGCCAAAGTACTGTAGTTTCAGCTTTAGCATCAGTTCTTCCAAAGAAATCCCAGGGCTGATCTCCTTCAGAATGGACTGGCTGGGTCTCCTTGCAGTCCAAGGGACTCTCAAGAGTCTTCTCCAACACCACAGTTCAAAAGCATCAATTC
>SJYF01000338.1:12925611-12937256 GCA_006410515.1 Procapra przewalskii
CATGTGAGATGAGTGCAATTGTGCAGTAGTTTGAGCATTCTTTGGCATTGCCTTTCTTTGGGATTGGAATAAAAACTGACCTTTTCCAGTCCTGTGGCCACTGCTGAATTTCCCAAATTTGCTGGCATATTGAGTTCAGCACTTTCACATCATCATCTTTCAGGATTTGAAACAGCTCGACTGGAATTCCATCACCTCCACTAGCTTTGTTCATAATGATGCTTTCTAAGGCCCACTTGATTTCACATTCCAGGACGTCTGGCTCTAGATGAGTGATCACACCATCATGATTATCTGAATTATAATATCTGAAAAATATGATAGAAACTAAATTAAAAAATAAAAATATTAACATATAAACATTTATATCACAGAGTCTCTTGTTTAACTCAAATTTAGTCTCATACTTTTATATCTATAAACCTGGAAAATTTCCTCAACTATAGCCAGATAAAAATCAGCATAAATTTTTCACTGTAGGTTTTCAGAATGATGTCAAAGTTTTATGAACCTATATGTGATAAATATTTGAAACAGAGCTCTGCATCACTGTGTTTGTGATGCAGATTCTAACCAGCAATATACCAGAAGATGGGAAGAAGTAGAATTTTTCCACTTGGTGCAAATGATATCCTTAAGTAGATCTTTCTGGTAGTAATATTATTAAACAGAGAAGAAAAAAACTGTCACTTTTAGCATGTGAGAAGATTCCACAATTACAAAAGAAAAGAAAATTACATATAGTTATACCATTCAAGAATGAAGCTTTGAAAAAAAATCTTACTGTAAGAAAAAGAACAAATGTTAGGCTATATCTGTGTTTTCAATATAATGCAATATAACTTGGATTCTTTGTAACAATAAATGAAATGTGGAATGATAAGACAAAAGACATAAGACAAAAGTTCTGACTGAGAGTCAGATTGAAATAGAACAGTATTTCCTAATGGGAAATACTGAAATTAAATTAAATATAGCAGCAGGGAGGAAATTCTCTTATAGTATAGGAAGAGGAAATAACAGACAATATGAATAGCAGTTATTTGTGTTGTAGAAAGTGACATGAAAAAACGATCTGTCCCAGAATAAGAATAGTGGGGCAAAAGGATGAAAATAAGAAGCGGAGAACACATGCGTGGAGCACCAGGAAAGGAATTAAACTTGGAGATTCTTGCTGCTCTCTAGAGAGCCCTCAGAGAACAGTGAAATGGCAGCTACAGTAAAAAATGCAGTAGAGGAAAGTAAAAGCACGTTACATGTCTACAGACAGAAGGGTTCAACAGGGTTTCAGGGAAGATTAATGGAAGTGTGCCAGTGTCTACGTCAGTTATGATTTTCTGTAAATTTCAAAAATAGAAAAGTAATCTTGCAAATAAAAGACTAAGCAGAAGTTTAAAAAATGAGAAGAAACAAACCTGTAAGATATCAGTTTACCACAAAAAATTAGGGCTTCTTTTAATATTCTCGCCTATAATATTAAATGACAGAAGATACTAAAATAATAATTCATCCATTTTGTTTTGAGGGAAATACTTATGACCCAAGAATATCATTCTCTGACTACTTCTCAAGTGAATACAAGGAGTGAAAGAGTATTACACCCTATCATTTTTGAATACAACTTATATGTATATATATGTATGTATGTGTGTGCATTTGAGTGTGTGTGTGTGTGTGTGTATATATATATATATATATATATGTATATAGTAATACTTAAACATGTTTTAAGAGCTCCAAAAAAGGCAGTTATAGTATGGAATTTGTTTTAGGATGGATTCAAATCATCTATAAATATAATTAAAAGAAAGTATTGCAACTATTGTTTTCAAAACATGGTATAAATGTCCTTTACTCCCCCTACTTCTTTATCGTTTGTCCCAATGTTAAACCTCTATTGAACTCTGATCTCCCCTGAAACATCTGCTGGTGTTCATTCTAGTGAAGGCTGCTTGTTTTCCAATTGAGAGAATATCACAATTTTAGTTAAAGATTATCTTAATAACTTTCTTAATTTTACAAGTGTCTCTAGTCCAGTGTTCTTGAACCTGCATATAATAGCCTAAAACTGCTATTATGATAACATCAGAAACCACTAACTCATATTTCAGACATTGACACCTACTTCTACTATCTCCTTCATCTTTTCTTGCTATTATCTGGGTGGCTTTGTAGTCTTAATGATTACTCAGCAATTACACTGATCTCTCAAATCTTTGGCTTTTTTGTCTACAGTGGTTTTTACCAACATTTTTCTTCTACCACATGAACCCTCACTGCTCTGACTGTGAAAGAAAATGTTTCAATGCCCAGTCCCCACTGAATNNTCCCCACTGAATTATGATATTATATCCTACAAATTTCTAAAAGTTATGACAAGGATGTAAAGTTAACAAAAGCTCTTATAAACCTAGAAAACAAGGTGAAATAGTTGAAGGATTTCACATTTTGAATCTACGGTTATCCTATCCGAGGTGTATATACTGGGAAAAGCTTTCCATACATGTTAAAAAGTAGTAACTATATCATGTATTTTTCACTAAAATGTATCTTGGAAACAGCCCACATGTCCATTGTAGAAGACCAGCTAAATATATTGCAGTATAATGCTGTGAAACTAAATGCTTACTTTTAAGATAATTGTCCACAATTTACAACTTTTTTTTTTTTTCTGTAACACATCGCATGTTACATGTCTTTTGGTTTCTTGATATATTAAGCCAGCTACAAGAACTGGTGTATAATTTGAGGGTATGATGAAGCTTTATCTAAGCAAAAATATTTACTCTTCTCCATGTGTTTCTGGTGGTATAGATACAGAGTTTACCTCTGTTCCATGACACACTCTCTCTCTTTGGCCTCAGTTCTATATGGCAGTCCCAACTAAGACTCTATAAACTATAATAAAAATATCATTATTTGTGACCTTATGTGACAGGGACCAAAACATATAGCTTCAGTTGAAAAAATAACTATGTAAGTTGTGAAACTTCCAAATATCTCTGATGCTATGATTAGACCATTATTTGGGATAGAGTAGGACCCCGAACCTTGTAACATGGACATTTGGGAAGAATTAGATACAGCTGAGCACCTGGAACCCCAATTTCCCCATAATTTTCCTCATCAGCAAAAATACCCTCCTTCACCACTGACTTTGGAGACTAGCCTGTATGACTTCAATCACCTGGCACGAGACAATTGCCCTATGAGAAAGTGTCTGTCCTTTTAAAGACTCAACTTGACATTACTAATTTTTATTGTCAGGTTGTTGAGATATAAGTCTTCCAGGTGGTGAAGTGGTAAAGAATCTGCCTGCCAAGGCAAGAGATGAGGGATGTGTGAGCTCAGTCTCTGGTTTGGGAAAATCACCTGAAATAGGTATGTGGAAATTAATTTTTCATAGGGTTTTAGTCTTAGGAGGATAAATTGTAACATTGGATCAGACCAACTTTATTCATATGAGAGCATTTAACATGAGATTTGGATTTAAAGTACTAACCTCAAGATGCTAGTGATCTTAGTTGGCTGATTGAAACCTGGACTCAATAATGGGAAAATCAATAAAGTTGAGCCTAATGTGGAGGGAAGAATTATAAAACTCAAGAAAATGAAGATGTTGGAACAGATTATTATGTGCCATTGCTTATCCTAACCTGAACTGTGTCTCTTGAGAGGGCTTAGAAGCCAACTTATTCACAGAGACAATGAGAAAAGGCACAACAAAACCAGCTCTCTCAAAAAGTGGCTCTGTTGGCAACTGAAGATGCTGCTAATGACATAGACTTCAAGAGCTTCACTAATTCTTTCATGTAAGTGCTAAGGAATTAGTTGGAAAGGAATGGGACTCTCAGATACGGGATGGAAACTTGAAAGATAATGTTATTTTAAAATAAAATAAGAGCTCTTTTATTGGACCTTCATATAATCCTAATATTTGAGTACTGAGTTACACGTGATTATGCAACTTAAGCTGCCCATTTGAACTGAGCACTGTGTGATGTACCAAGCCACAATGGGTGAATACAGAAGCAACCTCTTAGTAAGTGGATGTAGTATATATGATATAGTACTTGAACAGGTTCTGAAGACATAAATAAATTTCATTGATAAGTAATTCAGGCTTTAATAATACCTACTCCTTCACTAATTTCTGTGCCTTCATGGGGAATTATTCATTATCCGTTGATGGAGAAGAAAAATATCTCCATTCTGGTTTACAGATGGAAAGGCTGGCACCAGAAAAAGTGGTCTAAAAATACATTACAACTTATTCAGGGGTGATCCTGAAAGACAGTGGTAAATAGGATTTGTTCCAGTGAAGAATACTTCAGACAGTATATATAGTATATCTGATAGTATATATAGTATATCTGATAGTAAATATAGTATATCTGATTGTCCGCTTTGCCTGGAAGAAGTGACAGCCAGAGTAACAGATTTTAATGGTTCATGGGCCGTGTCAATTTTATGACTTATCAGGGACTTGAGATAAACAAGATTTGGTGATAAGGAAATATTTTTTAAATGTTATATAGATTTATTTATTTGAGTGATCATTGTTTGTGAGTATAATTTTCCTCTGTTAGTTTTCATCAAAAAGTCTGCTGAAAATGAGTTTTCCATAACCAGATAGACAAAGTGGTCCATTTTTTGAGGTCTATCACCTTAGTACCCTATCTGTCTACAAAGTGGTCATGGTGAAAAATCTGTTATGCATGGGCTCAGTAACAGGGTTCCCCACTCCTGATAATTTCACTACTCATATCTAAGTATCACAATGCTAAAATCAAAGGTTGTTGCTGAGCCCCTGATATGGTCCTTCCATAAAGACATCAATTAGACTCTTACTGAAAAATTATGGAGGAAAGAAGGGGTATAGATTTTATTTCCCTCTCTGTAATGCTTCTGCAATGGCACTATTCGGTTTTAGGATGCCATTTACAATCTTGATACCACAAACTACATTGCTTTAACCAAAAAGTACATTTCATAAAACACAAACAAACCACAGCCAAAAACAAAAAGAAAAAAAGCACTGCTCATGAATCATGGACTTCACTCATCCTATCTATCAAATATACCATAACTAGTGTTAGCAAGCCTGCAGTAATTATGGAACAGTTTATTAAGGATTCAGTTATGGCACCTGCTGAGAAAAAAATATCCAAGTGAAGTTTGGGTGCTATCCTATACAATAAAGTATACTCTTCGAAACACTAATGTTTATAGTGTTATTTCTTCTAGCGCAGAACACACAGGCCTGAGTCTTAAAGAATGGAATGCAGGTGATCCCTCTTTCTATATTATTTATTAACTTATAAAACTTCTGCTTTCTTTTCCCACACTTTTGGGCTTTTTTGCCTAGAAGTCATATCTTAAAGGCAGAAAACTTTCAAACTGGAATACAACATTGGTTTTCTTATTTCTTAGCTGGAACTGCCAATAGGCTATTAGTGTGATTGATTAAAATACCAAGTGGAAATAGACTTCTGGTATTCAGTGGAGTGAGGGCAAACTATGAATGGAACTTAAATGCTTTACTGGGCACTTTTTGTTAAGTGTTACATGCTAATAGGAAAATAGTAATCTAATAAATGAAAAATCATAAAGGACTCAGAGTCTTCAAAAATGATTTAAGTGACACCATCAACCAGCTGGGAAGTTAGCTCTGGGTGATGCAAAATAGTGTCGGGAAAAGATCCCCTTCATGGATCACAGCCTTGTCATGGCATTGGGGTTTGTTCAACTCAAAGAAGCTATGAGCCATGCTGTGCAGGGCCACCCAAGACCGACAGGTCAAAGTGGAGAGTTCTGACAAAATGTGGTCAACTGGAGGAGGGAATGGCAAACCATTTCAGTATCCTTGCCACGAGAATCCCATGAATGATATAAACAGTAAAAGAAAGGGTATGATAAATATCAACTACAATCTGTATCTAAGCCTCTCTCTCTCTTTTTTCCCAATGTATCTATTACCTCTCTACTCAAACATAGAAAATAATGTGGAGAAAAACATCAAAGTTTTAAGAATGTTTCTCCCTGAACTAAGGAGTTATGAGCTATTTTTCTTTCTTGTTTATGTGTTCCTAATTTTCCAAATAATCTACGATTCATGTCTATGCTTTCTATGTTTTAGTATATATTTTTACTGACAAAATAACAAAAATAAGTTAAAGAGATAAATGTATGATTTCCCCTTTTAACCTCCTAGTTGATAATGAATTTTCCTAGTTTTCTTCAAAAGGAACAGAAAAACAGAGAAAAATATACCAGTATTAGATCCTATGAGATTCTGTCTGATTTAATCCCTGCTCCTTTGTACGAAGTAAATGTCAGCTAACTTCACTTTGCCAGATGTGAGGCATTTATCCATGAATGTTTGCTCCTTTGACAATATTAGCTCGGGCTTAAGTCAAATGTTACTCATAGGTGATGGGGAAGACACTGATATTTAAAGCAAAGTGAAAGTGAAAGTTACTCAGTTGTGTCCGACTCTTTGCTACACTATGGACAGTCCATGAAATTCTCCAGGCCAGAATACTGGAGTAGGTAGCCTTTCCCTTCTCCAGGGGATCTTCCCAACCCAGGGATCAAACCCAGGTCTCCCACATTGCAGGCAGATTCTTTACCAGCTGAGACACAAGGGAAGCCCAAGAATATTGGAGTGGGTAGCCTATTCCTTCTCCCAGGGATCTTCCTGACCCAGGAATTGAGCAGGGATCCCCTGCATGGCAGGTGAACTTTTTTACCAACTGAACTACCAGGGTAGCCCTTACCAATATTTAAAGCATCCTCACCTATATATGCCTCACACAGACAGACAGACAGACAGACAGACAGACAGACACACACACACACACACACACACACACACACACACAAACACACACACTTTTCTCTGTATTTGCTCAGATAATATCCAGCACTTGCTTTCCTGCTTCTGCTCCAAACAGGAATTTTAGGGCCTTTCTTGCAAATTGTTCTGTATAGTTACTGCCACCTAATTAGTGGTGATGATCATCACACTATGGTAGTGTGAACAAACACCAGATTTCCTGATTATAGAATAGGCCACTATATTTGAAAATTTTCCCTCTCACATCTCTGTACCACTCCCACTCTACCCCCCATCTAGAAAACGTTAAAAAGTGTCCCATTGGCAGATGAAACCTCCAGAACTCTTTTGATTGGTATACTTTGAAAATGATGTTGCTCCACTGTTTCCACATTTTTAGCCACCCTTATGCTGAACCCTCTCTTTCAGCACATGGTCAGTCCAAGCACATTCTAGATGATTGACATTATTATTGGTCCTGGACAAAGCATGGCTCAGTAGGCAAGAATCCAAGCCCTCAAAGAGCTCTCTCATTTAGTCTTTTAAAAATAATACTGCTGCTCCTGCTGCTAAGTCACTTGAGTCGTGTCCGACTCTGTGTGACCCCATGGATGGCAGCTCACCAGGCTCCGCTGTCCCTGGGATTCTCCAGGCAAGAATATTGGAGTGGGTTTCCATTTTCTTACTACTGGTACATCTATAGCTATAGCTTTATATTCATGCCAGTGTATTCATTATTAAGTCTTGTATTGCATATTGTTCATGAGTAAATTTTATTTCTCCTGTCTTCCTTGAAGATTTTTAAAGAAAATTTAAGATGGCCACTCCAAGTTGTTTTTCATGAAAAGAAAATCTACATTCATGTTGTACCTACTCTTTTCCAAGCTTTAGCATAAACTTCCAAAATTATACTTTAAGACGTATAATATAAATTACACTTTCACTTGAGAAAGATGTGTCCCNNCAAGAATTCACATCACCATAAGGAAAATTTGGATATCCATCATATTGATTTATGCTACTACATAAAGATTTAAGATACTAGAAAGACTGAGGCTAAAATTAAAATTGAAACAGATGCTTTGTACATGCAATAGTAGTTTGTTCACTGATTGAACAAGTAATCAAACATGCACTTTGAGAGCAGATATATCTGAGTTTGACTATTTTCTTTGTCATTTACTAGTGCTATAACCTCTGATGAGTTACTATATTTTAATTGGGACAATAGTAATTAATTAATTTATATTTTAACTAGGACAATAGCAATCACCTTACAGAATTTTGAGAAGTATTAAATGAGGTCATATATAAAATGTTACTATCTTGTGAAAAGGAAAGAACTCAATAAATAATAGTTTCCCTGTTTCCATGAAAGAATTTTAAATATTAAGAGGATGGCAATTAGAGCACTTTATGGGCTCAAACCACACCCTATCACTGTGATATTTTGGAAACCTAATTTAAAACTCTTTTGATTTTAGAGATGGTGAAAGATTGAATGAGTTTTGATATATAAAGAAGAGTGGCTGGAGTGTAGATATGGCTATTATTATTATTTTATTTAATGTACAAAGGGAGCCCTCCCACTAGTGGAATCTCTGTATAGCTATGTCTGTGAATTTGGTAACAGATGAAGAAGAATGCAATACATTTCCCAATCCCTTTGCTAAAGTAGACTAATATTTGTACATGATCATGTCCCATTATTCAATCCTAATACTTATTCTTGGGGAACTAACTCATGAAAGAACAAAATTGCCCTGTAATTACACATGCTTGTGTACATGTGTGTGCTCAGTTGTGTCCAACTCTGTGATACCATGGACTCTAACGTGCAAGACTCCTCTGTCCATGGGATTTTCCAGGCAAGAATACTGGAGTGGGTTGCCATTTCCTACTCCAAGGGATCTTCTCAACCCAGAGATTAAACCTGCATCTCCTGCGTCTCCTGCATTGGGAGGCCAATTAACTGCTGAGTCACCTGGGAAACCCCTTCTGGGACAAAAAAAGAGTAGCATAACCACAATCAGCAAAAACAGCCATTACCTCTTTAAGTCTTCAGCACAGTATATCTTCCTCATTTTGGAGTTTCCATAGTTGTGGCTAAGATTTTGATGTACTTTGCTTCTGTTCATTATTATTAATAGCTCATTGTCTCTCACTCTTGTCTTTCTATCTCTTCTCTCCACTCCTTTTACTCACAGGGAGACAATTTCTCAAGAATTTCCTGAGCCTTGTTTCTTGCCTAAGAGCTATACTGTGGTCTGCTCACCTCTGAAAAGTTGCTTTCTAGCCTTTGATAAGCTATAATCTCTGATACCCTTCTTTAATAAATTCTTCAGCTGAATATTCCTGGATGTCTCTGGTGGCTCAGATGGTAAAGTGTTTGTTTACAGTGCAGGAGACCTGGGTTCCATCCCTGGATCGGGAAGATCTGCTGGAGAAGGAAATGACAATCCACTCCAGTACTATTGCCTGGAAAATCCCATGGAGAGAGGAGCCTGGTAGGCTACAGTCCATGGGGTCGCAAAGAGTCGGACATGATTGAGCGACTTCACTTTCCTTTCCTTTCCTTTCTTTTCAGGTAAATAAGTTTTCCAGATGTCTTATTTTTATTTGAGAAATCCTTAATGAAGTATCTTGACATTATTTTACACACCAATGAAAAAATATCTTATAAAATTATTTCTTTTCTAGCCTTATTGTGAAAATGAGGATTGCAAATACATTGCAAAAAGGTAATAAATGTGTGTGTATATTATGTATGCGTATGTGTGTGAGTATAATATAGTGACTATGGAGCCAATAACCCTTAAAAATGTTTACCTCTGACTTTTAAGGTTGCTTGACTAGTTAAATATATTTTCTAGGTAACAACATTTCGAGGAATGGATGGGAATGATGGAGTTTGCAATGTCTTAAAGATGGCTATTGTGAACACTCATATGTATGCATGTGTGTATAGCTACACATATACATTTTTATTGTACATTCCTTCAGTTCAGTTCAGTCGCTCAGTCGTGTCCGACTCTGCGACCCCATGAGTCGCAGCACACCAGGCCTCCCTGTCCATCACCATCTCCCGGAGTTCACTCAGACTTGCGTCCATCGAGTCAGTGATACCATCCAGCCATCTCATCCTCTGTCGTCCCCTTCTCCTCCTGCCCCCAATCCCTTCCAGCATCAGAGTCTTTTCCAGTGAGTCAACTCTTTGCATGAGGTGGCCAAAGTACTGGAGTTTCAGCTTTAGCTTCAACCTAATATCCATCCATGTCAAATTCTTGGCTGGCTATATTAGGTGGAAGGGATGAAATTGGTGACTGAAGCCTTCATCATGGAAACACAGCACTCTGAGGACTTCAGGAAAGCTTTTTATTCAGCTCTCTTCTTCAGGAGTTTACATTTTCTGTTTCATTTCTGGGATTGAGTTTAGTGGCAAGCACACACTGAAAGTTTGTGAGAAATGTCATGGGAACTACTTAACAACATTCAGATGAGGAAATGGCATTTGAGTCCCCAGCATCAGACCTGCCTCTTTCATATTAGAAATCTTAATCAGATAGACTTACAGGGTAGTTGGGAAAAAGGCCATCTATATGTCTGCATCCCATTTTTGAAATCTAAAGGTTAGACACCTGAATAATTTTCATTGGATTGGCATGCCTAAGGTAGTAAAATAGCTGGGTCTTTGAAACAATATGTAGAACTTATATTTTTCTGTAATTGTTGTACTACATGGACCCATTTTATAAATTGTATTTTGGCTACAGTCCTCTTTGTGATTTTCATCATTTTACTAAATATTAAGTAGACAATACATTTCAAATTATACTATTGTAGAATTATTTTGGCATTTTATGAAACAAAAACTAGCATTTGACTATGATCTGTAATCAACAGCAAAGTCGCATTATAATTAATACTCTGTGCTTGAAATGGGTAACAATTTGGTTGCAAATTATATGTAATTTAATTGAAAAGCTGCAATAATCCTTCCACTATTAGATATTTCTAGGATTCCAAATCTACCTGAGATGCATAATGTTATGAGCAATGCAGACATTTTCTGTTCCATTCAATAGTAAATAATTCATTCAGGAGTGTGAAATTAATAGATATGAGAAATGAATATAAAAGCAAATGACTGAATTGGAAAAGTAATAAAAATGTAATCACTGAACCTGTGAGGTAAAGTACTTTGTAATGTTAGCACTTTGAATTGTTAAACTATAAAATAATTCCATTTTGCATGCTATTTTTAAATTCACACAAAAATTGATTTAAATTTGAAATATTTGCAGTACAAAGAAACTCACCCTCTAGACAAGATGTTTAAGGTTAAATATAATAGAAACATAAATCTTCCTAAGCCTTATTAAAGGAGAAATATCTGCAGTATCTGAGTTAGATTTCTTTCAACCAAAAACTCCCATTCTGAAATGCTAGCATTCTGACACAGTGACAAATTGCTTGAACAAATGCTAAATAGTTAAATGGACAGGTGATGGATGGCCTCATAAGCCTTGCAGGGCAGCCTGTGTAAGATACTAATTGGTTCTGTGGAACTGGTTTTAGTCAATAAATTCACTTGAGAGTTTTTTGTGTGTTAGACATCCTTAAAGAATGCAGTGCTGTAGGTGACAAAACACTTGCAACACATTAGGCCACCAAGAACTTTATTACACCCAGTGTGCATGACATGTCTTTTCTTAAATGAGGCCTGTATTCAAATAATAAATATTCATTATTAATGCGCAATAGTGAGATCTTTTATGAGTTCTCAATTTTTCTGTTTGACTTTTGA
>SJYF01000338.1:12967542-13000526 GCA_006410515.1 Procapra przewalskii
TCTTTGGAAGGAATGATGCTAAAGCTGAAACTCCAGTACTTTGGCCACCTCATACAAAGAGTTGACTCATTGGAAAAGACTTTGATGCTGAGAGGGATTGGGGACAGGAGGAGAAGGGGACGACCGAGGATGAGATGGCTGGATGGCATCACTGACTCGATGGACATGAATCTGAGTGAACTCTGGGAGTTGGTGATGGACATGGAGGCCTGGCGTGCTGCAACTCATAGGGTCGCAAAGAGTCGGACAGGACTGAGCGAATAAACTGAACTGAACTAAACTGAATGTATCCTGCTTGAAGACTGTTTCTGGGAAAAACCTACTGGCTAATACTGTTATCTTAAAATGTAAATGATGGGAGTGGGTCTAGAAGACCTTTACAACCTCCAGATATTCTTTTATTCATTGTAATAACTAATTAAAATGTAAATAACTCCATTGCTAACACTAGTGAGGGGCTATTCTTCCTACCACCTTCTGATGTCTATGTCAGAAGCTTTCTCTATCTCTTTTATACTTTAATAAAACTTTATTACACAAAGGCTCTGAGTAATGAAGCCTCATCTTGGCCCCAGGTTGAATTCTTCTCTTGTGGAGGCCAAGTATCCTGGCTTCATTCCTGGTTTAGCAACATTTCATATAAGATGTTCCCTTGTAGAAGGTCAAGCTCTTGACTGATATGCAACTTGGTGTCTGGCCTGGTTTCCCCAAATCTTTTTCTCTGCTGCTAAGTCACTTCAGTCGTGTTCGACTCTGTGCGACCCCATAGACAGCAGCCCACCAGGGTCCCCTGTCCTTGGGTTTCTCCAGGCAAGAACACTGGAGTGGGTTTCCATTTCCTTCTCCAATGCGTGAAAGTGAAAAGTGAAAGCAAATTCACTCAGTCATGTCCGACTTTTAGCGACCCCATGGACTGTAGCCTACCAGGCTCCTCCATCTATGGAATTTTCCAGGCAAGAGTACTGGAGTGGGGTGCCACTGCCTCCTCCTCTACTCTTTACCAAATTTGTTGCCCCAGGTCCTTATCCTTGCCCAGTGGAAACTATGTTTCAACTGCAGAACCAAACCTCAAAAGGATGGAACTAAACAGAAAAAATCCAGCTGTAACTTAAGTCATCATATTGACTTCCAGAGAGCCCAAGGCTTATGCTGCTGGCAGACTAGATAGCAAACACCATATCATACACAGAAGAACAGGTAGCACCTCACCTTTTCCTAAAAACCAATACATATGCCTCCCCCTCATTAACACTACATTTAAAAATCTTGCCTTGGGGACTTCTTGGTGGTCCAGTAGCTAAGACACTGTGCTTCCAATGCAGGGGGCCTGGGTTCAACCAATGGTCAGAAAACTAGATCCCCCAATGTGCCACAACTAAGAGTCCACAACTAAGGGTTGACAAGCTGCAACTAAAGATCCTGCATGCCGGAATGAAGACTGATGATCCCACGGGCCTCAACTAACACCTGGAACAGCTATTAAATTTTTTTTTAAAGAAATCTTGCCTTGGTTGCTCCCCTATGAGTAGTTGATTGGCAAACCAAGTCCCTGATTCTCCACTCTCTGGGCTTTGAAGAAAGCTTGTGCTGTTTCAGTCTCATCACTGGTTTTGTTATTGGTTTTGCATATTTGATGGCTCAGACAGTAAGGAACACACCTGTAATGCAGGAGACTTGGGTTGGTTCCTTGACTTGGTTCAGGAAGATTCCCAAGAGAAGGAAATGACAACCCACTCCAGTATTCTTGTCTTGAGAATGCCAGGGACAAAGGACCCTGGCGGACTACAGTCAGTTCTGTTCACTTCAGTCGCTCAGTCATGTCTGATTCTTTGTGACCCCATGGACTGCAACACACCAGGTCTCGCTGTCCATTACCAACTCCCGGAGTTTACTCAAACTCATGCCCATTGAGTTGGTGATGCCATCTGATCATCGAATCCTCTGTCATACCCTTCTCCCACTTTCAAACTTTCCCAGCATCAGGATCTTTTCAAATGAGTCAGCTCTTTGCATCATTTAGCCAAAGTATTGGCATTTCAGCTTCAACATCTGTCCTCCAATGAATATTAAGGACTGACTTCCCTTATGATGGTATGGTTGGACCTTCTTGCAGACCAAGGGACTCTAAAACTCTTCTCCAACAACATAATTCAAAAACATCAATTCTTTAGCACCCAGCTTTCTCATAGTCCAACTCTCATATCCATACATGACTACTGGAAAAGCCACAGCCTTGACTAGATGGACCTTTATATGCTGTCTAGGTTGTTCATAACTTTTGCTTCCAAGGAGTAAGAATCTTTTAATTTCATGGCTGCAATCACCATCTGTAGTGATTTTGGAGCCCCAAAAGGTAGTCAGTCATTTTCCCCACTGTTTCCCCCTCTCTTTGCCGTGAAGTGACGGGACCGGATGCCATGATCTTTGTTTTCTGAATGCTGAACTTTAAGCCAACTTTTTCACTATTCTCTTTCACTTTCAACAATAGGATCTTTAGTTCCTCTTAACTTTCTGCCATAAGGATGGTGTCATCTGCATATCTGAAGGTTATTGATATTTCTCCCTGCAATCTTTATTCCAGCTTGTGCTTCATCCAGCCCAATGTTTCTCATGGTGTATTCTGCATATAAGTAAAATAAGCACAGTGACAATATATAGCCTTGACGTATTCTTTTTCCTATTTGGAACCAGTCTGTTGTTCCATGTCCAGTTCTAACTGTTGCTTCCTGACCTGCATATAGGTTTCTCAAGAGGCAGGTCAGGTGGTCTGGTATCCCCAACTCTTTCAGAATTTTCCACAATTTATTGCGATCCACACAGTCAAAGGCTTTGGCATAGTCAATAAAGCAGAAAGAGGTTTTTCTGGAACTCTCTTGCTTTTTCCATGATCCAGAAGATATTGGCAATTTGATCTCTGGTTCCTCTGCCTTTTCTAAAACCAGCTTGAACATCAGGAAGTTCAAGGTTCACGTATTGCTGAATCCTGGCTTGGAGAATTTTGAGCATTAATTTACTAGAGTGTGAGATGAGTGTAACTGTGCAGTAGTTTGAGCATTCTTTGGCATTGCCTTTCTTTGGGATTGGAGTGAAAACTGACCTTTTCCAGTTCTGTGGCCACTGCTGAGTGTTCCAACTTTGCTGGCATATTGAGTGCAGCACTTTCACAGCATCATCTTTTAGGATTTGAAACAGCTCCACTGGAATTCCATCACCTCCACTAGCTTTGTTCATAGTGATGCTTCCTAAGGCCCACTTGACTTCACATTCCAGGATGTCTGGCTCTAGGTGAGTGATCACACCATCATGATTAACTGGGTCGTGAAGATCTTTTTTGTATAGTTCTTCTGTGTATTCTTGCCACCTCTTCTTAATATCTTCTGCTTTTGTTATGTCCATGCCATTTCTGTCCTTTTGATCCCTTCTTTGCATGAAATGTTTCCAACAGCACAAGAGAAGGCTCTACACATGGACATAACCAGATAATCAATACCAAAATTAGATTGGTTATATTCTTTGCAGCCAAAGATGGACAAGCTCTATACAGTCAGCAAAAACAAGACCAGGAGCTGACTGTGGCTCACATCATGAACTCCTTATTGCCAAATTCAGACTGAAATTGAAGCAAGTGGAAAAAACCACCAGACCATTCAGGTATGACCTAAATCAAATCCCCAACGATTATACAATGGATGTGAGAAATAGGTTTAAGGGTCAAGATCTGACAGAGTGCCTGATGAACTATGGATGGAGGTTCATGACATTGTACAGGAGACAGCAATCAAGACCATCCCCAAGAAAAAGAAATGCAAATGAGCAAAGTGGCTGTTTGAGGAGGCCTTACAAATAGCTGCAAAAAGAAGAGAAGTGAAAAGCAAAGGATAAAAAGAAAGATACACACATTTGAATGCAGAGTTCCAAAGAATACCAAGGAGAGATAAGAAAACCTTCCTCAGAGCTCAATCCAAAGAAATAGAGGAAAACAACAGAGTGGAAAAGACTAGCGATTTCTCCAAGAAAATTAGAGATATCTAGGGACCATTTTTTTGGACTGCAGCCATGAAACTAAAAGACACTTACTCTTTGGAAGAAAAGTTATGACCAACCTGATAGCACATTCAAAAGTAGAGACATTACTTTGCCAACAAAGATCAGTCTAATCAAGACTATGGTTTTTCCAGTGGCCATGTATGGATGTGAGAGTTGGACTGTGAAGAGGGCTGAGCGCCGAAGACTTGAGAGTCCCTTGGACTGCCAGGAGATCCAACCAGTCCATTTTAAAGGAGATCAGCCCTGGGTGTTCTTTGGAAGGACTGATGCTGAAGCTGAAACTCCAGTACTTTGGTCACATAAGCAAAGAGTTGATTTATTGGAAAAGACTCTGATGCTGAGAGGGATTGGGGGCAGAAGGAGAAGGGGACAACCAAGGATGAGATGGCTGGATGGCATCATCAACTCGATGGATGTGAGGGTGAGTGAACCCCGGGAGCTGGTGATGGACAGGGAGCCCTGGCGTGATGCAATTCATGAAGTTGAAAAGAGTCAGACACAACTGAGTGACTGAACTGAACTGAACTGAATGAGGGACAATTTCTTTGAAAGATGGACTCCATAAAGATAGAAAATCAAAGTAGCAGGTACATTTATAAGCTTAAATACTTTTATATAGTTCTTTCTTTCCTAATTTGAAGTTAAATGAACAATTATAAAACCAATTTCAAATGACAGTGCCAGGCTTCAATAGAAATATGTCTCCATGTTAATACTTTATTATGGACCATAATAGAATTGGTTAAAAAAATCTCGTTGTGAACAAAATAGAATAAAGAATTCTGGCAACAAGGAGGTTAAACGTTCATTGATTAGTTTTAGACTACTGCACTGGTCCTTAGGAGAGGTTCATATTGTATGCTGGCCTTCAACTAGTTCTGGGTTCTGCACTCTGAGGTTGAAATATGAACATCATATTTCTAATATATGATAGATTGTACCACCATCTGGGAGGATATTATATAGCTCTATCTCATTAACATCAGGCTGGGATGTGAGATTTGCTTTAGCTCATGATATGAGAGGGAAGGTGCCACATGTCTCTTTTGAGCATAACATTTAAGATTTATCAGGTGATTTTTGTCATTGCTTTCTTCCCACTGTAAAAGAAACTTATGTCTCAGGTAGGATCTTCCTCTTTGGCCTAGATCCTAGAAAGAAGAAGACATCTGGAGCAAAGTCATAGTTGACCGAGAGCCAGAATGTTTTGAGAACAAGAAGTAAACCACAGTTGTTATAACTCATTAACATTTGAGTGATGTTTGCTACCATAGAATAACCTTCTCTATCCTAACAAAAATACTAAAAAGTGTCAGATTGACCTTGGAGCCTAGGATTAAGAAAAAAGGAAATCATTATAAAAGGCTGGAAAAATGGTGACTGTACATCATGCATTTGGGGGAGTATTTGCTAAAACCATTCCTCAAAATAGTTGAAAGAAAGATAAAAAAAAGTCTATGGCTTCAGGTAAACTTTGTGTAACAGAATGGTACTAATATGTATTGGTGATTATTGACTGTACTTGACAAGATGCAATGAAAAAATGATGACCAAGGAAATGAATTATCTGGTTTACAGCTATGGAACACAGAGAATCCAGAAATTCTCGGATTTACAGGGTGAAAGAGGTAACTGTTTCTCATAAATGATAGTTAAAAGATAAAGTTGAGAATTGCTTTAAATGGAAAAAAGCAGTTAAAACAGCTTTGAGGCAGTTCTTTGCCTGTGATAACATCTCTGAATATTTTAAGGTACTGCCTAGTAGACTACTTAAGGTTGACAAAATGGCTCAAGGGAAAAAGAGCAACAAAGGAGGAGCTTGCCTACTTGTTTTTGATAAGCTCACATATAGGTAAGATGTCTAGAGAGACAGCCATGTCTGGAAAATAATTATGGCTGTGATTTTGCACATACAACTGACTGGAAGCAAAAGAGATTAAAACAAAATTCTGAGATAGTTGTATTTCAGAAGAGCTATCCACCTGAATCAAGCAGCATGTGATTGCTTGGGACTTAAAACACATTCTGGGTCTCTAACTTTCTCTGAGTGGGAAGCAGGATAAGAAAATTGCTTGGTGCCCTAGATTGGCATATTCTCTAATGCTTTTTTCATATATGGAGAAGAATGTTGATAGAAAAGTAAAGACTATTCTAAGAATAAATGTAGGGCCATACAGAGCAATAAACTGAGGAACTATCCCGAGGAAAGGATCAGCTATCTCAAGACAGAATTCCTTAATACTGGAAAAGGAATATTTCCCTTGGTTCCTTGAAACATTTGCCTAAGGAAGTTTTTGAAATTGCTATTGACCAGAGTATATTTTATTGTGAGATCCTAGACTTTCAGTCTCTGTTACAATTGGATGGAACTTTGGGGAGAAACAAGTGTAGCTGAGGAAGGGAGAAAAAAATTTTCTGTTTGCAATTAAGAGGATGAATTATTTGTAACCAAGATCAAGTTTTGTCTAATTACTTGCTGTTCTCCCTATAAAGGATCATCTTCCTCCAACCTATTTTCATGGACCTTTGTGATGGCCTTGCTTTGGCAGGAAATGTGAGTAGAAAAGACAAATACCACTTCTGAGCAGGAGCTTTCACAGCTACCACACAGGCTCAGAGATGCCCTTTTCTGTCTGCCATGAAACTGGTGTGATGCTCCTTTGGCTTTTATTCAAGAATTCTTTTAAAAGTCTCATGTTGTAGTCACATTGAGTAAGAGCCTGCAACGTGCTCTAAGCAACACCTCCTTGCTTATTTCTACTATGCTTATCATTGTGGGAGACAGAAAATAAATTTACAAAATCAAACAAACTCTACCAATAGTATTTTATTGGAAATTTGAATTTGTGTGCATTTTCTGCATGCCTAATACAAATGATATGATTAGCTTATCCAAATCATAAAAAATGGAATCCTTATATTCAAAGATGCAGCAAGAGTTGTGTTAACTAAAGGAATCATTGAATCCCGCACCATTCAAAAAGTCTTTTAAGCAAAACACAAATGTTTCAAAAGGAGTTTCCTTTTTTTAATTCATTATTTTTGTGTGTTTTTTTGGTGATTATTAAGAAAACAAAGGTATATTTGTTCTTTTCCTTTTCCATTGAGATCCAGGCTACATAAGAAGAAAACTATCTTTTTTCTTTATTTAATTGCTTAATGTTAAAGTTGCTCTATGAATCTGAATTATTGACTAATTAAACCTACTTAAAGTTCTGAAGGGAGGTAATACTGACATGTTAATTGGTGTGCTCTCCTTCTATTTAAATCTTTGCCAAGCTTTCTCTTTAAATACCCACATTAAAATGACTCCAAAGCTGTATAAACCCTGCTGGGTTTTTTTTTTTTTATAATAACTGAGGAAATGTTTTGAGAGTGCATGCAGGAAAATAAAATCTGATAGACTTAATCTGGACTTGCTTACAAAATGTATCTTTTCTATATAGGTTTAGATTGGAAATTACATCATGGCTCTTAGGTATTTATAAACTAACAAAAAAGATCCCTTTTCATATAAATATGACTTTTTAAGAAGCCAAGAGAGAGGCTGTAGGGATAGTTGCTCCCAAAGTCTGCAATAAATCCACAATTGGAAATCTGTTAGCTGTGTTAAATTTGTTTTTAGCCTAACAAGAGTAGCCAACTTTATATACGGATGTCTCTCTGTCTTCTGTGTTCCAGTATCTACCTTTCATTCCTTTCTGTTATCACCTCTTCTTCTGAAAGCTAATATTTTGCTAATATAGCATATCTTTAGTACTTAGGTTTAAAATCTGATAAACTAGAAGTTGAAGCAACACTGGGATTCTATCATAGATATATATTTGTTTAGGGCTTATGTCAAGGAATTCTTATAAACAGATCCTTCTAGATTGTGGTTGTGAAAACTAGTACTAACTCAAATATTTTTTGTGAATTCAAACTTCTTTCAGGGTGAAAAGCAGCTATTGAGGACACTTTTGTTTACTTTTATTGTACATTTTTATATTTATTTACCTAATTATATCCTTTGTGCCACTTTATCATTTCTTCCTTGAGAAATTATGGTGATTGTTCTTTTTACAAAGTGGGCAGAGTAACCTGTGTTTTCTTTTCCCAGTTCACCTCCAGATGACTGATTAAAAGGATAATTTAAATATATACATATATGTGTGTGTGTGATTATGGGGTATCATCAATAATTTCAAATTAAATGTAAACTTCCAGAAACCATTTTAGATATTTCTGCTAGAGTAGGACTGCAAGGAGATCCAACAAGTCCATTCTGAAGGAAATCAATCCTGGGATTTCTTTATGGTAAAGCTGAAACTCCAGTACTTTGGCCACCTCATGTGAAGAGTTGACTCATTGGAAGAGACTCTGATGCTGGGAGAGATTGGGGGCAGGAGGAGCAGGGGACGACAGAGGATGAGATGGCTGGATGGCACCACTGACTCAATGGATGTGAGTCTGAGTGAACTCTGGGTGTTGGTGATGGACAGGGTGGCCTGGCGTGCTGCAATTCATGGGGTAACAAAGAATTGGATGCAACTGAGTGACTGAACTGAACTGAACTGAACTGAATAAGTAGGTTATAATACAAATGCAAATTAAAAGAAATACTGATGTCACATAGTACCAAGTAGTATTATAGTGAAAGTGGCTTGAGTGCTTGTTTTACATTACATTGTAAAATAATTTCCTTGAAACTTTCAAGTTTATCAACAATAAAAAGAAGGCAGATGATATGAAGACTGAAAGACAACATTATTTCTGCCTTATCAATAAATAGGTTTGGCACATTCAAGGTAAAATATATGGGGCAAAATTATTTTTTCCAGAAATCACAGTGTTTTAAAATCATAACATTATTTTTAGTGAATGTGTCAAGGCTGGTAAATCTTGGAGCATAAATGTTTTTACAAGATTGGAAATTACTTACTTCATCTTCCAAAAGTATCCATGAAGTTTTCTTTTCAAATTAAGGCAAAATAAAATTATTCATGAGGAAGTAAAACAAAATGAACACCAAGTTTAAAGAGTTATGGAGTTATTACCCTTTACAGAAAGAAGTCTGCCCTGAATGCGCATTCACACAGCTGAGAAACAAAACTTATTAAGAGTGCTTATTTCAGTTTCAAAGATTCACACTCGGAGGGGTTATTCAAAATAGCTGTGAAAAAATTATTTTATCAACTATGAAAAGAATATAATGATATCACACTAAGTTTACTGCTTCTAAATTTGATATTAAACTATATTTAAAGTAATTATTATGATCTGAAATAATGACTTACTACATTTTTTGTTTATACTTAATGAGTTGCCATTGAATTTTAGTCAAAATATTAAAAATGCATTTCTAATAATAATGAATGTTCAATATTTGGGCTCTATAATTTTACTTAAGATTTTATTGCAAAGTCATTCATAAAGTGTCATTTATTGACATTTATTTTCATATACATTTTCATATACATAGGTGATAGTAGATGACAGATAGAATTCTGGCATTTTCATATGGATTGTAAGAATGTGTATGTGTGCTCAGTCGTTCAGTTGTGTTTGACTCTTTGTGGCCCCCAGACTGCAACCCACCAGGCCCTCTGTTCATGGGATTTTCCAGATGAGAATATACTGGAGTGGGCTGTCATTTCCCCCCTTGAGGTAGTTTATCAGATTATTTTGACTACCTCGCAAGAAAGAACAAAGCACTGCAAAGTAGAGCCCACAGCCAAGTAACCCTATAAAACATATGGTTCAGGAGCTCAATATATACTACAATCTTTTTAGTACACTGATTTTTAAGCTTCCTCTTCAAAACTTCAATATAATCTGAGGATTCAAATTCAGAGTTATTTCTAATTTAGTTCTTGCTAAGAAAGAGTATAAATTGCTAGTCTCAAATTTTTACCAGGTTTGTTCAGATCCATTTTTTTCTATCCTTCGTACTAAACTTTATCCCTTGAGAAGGGTGAAAAGGTCTGTAAAGCATGCAGTATATCTATACTTGTGTTTCTTGTAATAAAATGGTGAAAACTCGAATGTGGAATCAGGAGAAGGCAATGGCACCCCACTCCAGTACTCTTGCCTAGAAAATCCCATGGGTGGAGGAGCCTGGTGGGCTGCAGTCCATGGGGTCGCTAAGAGTCAGGCACAACTGAGCAACTTCACTTTCACTTTTCACTTTCATGCATTGGAGAAGGAAATGGCAACCCACTCCAGTGTTCTTGCCTGGAGAATCCCAGGGACGGGGAGCCTGGTGGGCTGCCGTCTATGGGGTCGCACAGAGTCGGACATGACCGAAGTGATTTAGCAGCAGCAGAATGTGGAATCAGAGATTCTGACTACTGCCTCAGTTTCCTTCGTTATCCTTTATTAGCATAAATGAAGAGTAGCACAAATTGAAGCCTGTAAGTTTTTACTGTGCCGCTTAGTCGCTCAGTTGTGTCTGCCTCTTTGTGACCCTATTGACTGTAGTCTGCCAGGCCCCAAGAACACTAGATGGACTGCCACGCCCTCCTCCAGAGGATCTTCCCAACCCAGGGACTGAACCCACGTCTCTCACATTGCAGGTGAATTCTTTACTGTCTGAGCCACCAGGGAAGCCCTGGTGTTTTTTCTTACTATGCTTTTACTATGTTAACAAAAACCTTGGGACTGAAGTCAATAACTTAGCATTCAATGACATACTAATTGCTAGGGATAATATTGTTGTAATTGTTGTTTAGTCGCTAAGTCATGTCTGACTCTTTGCCATCCCATGGACTATAGCCTGCCATGCTTCTCTGTCCAGGGGATTTCCTAGGCAAGCATACTGGGGTGGGTTGCCATTTCCTTCTCCTGGGGATTTTCCTAACCCAGGAATCAAATCCATGTCTCTTGCCTCTCCTGCACTGGCAGGTGTATTCTTTACTGTCTGAGCCACCAGGAAAGCCTGCTGCTGCCTCTGCTAAGTCACTTCAGTCATGTCCGACTCTGTGCAACCGCATAGACAGCAGCCTACCAGGCTCCCCTGTCCCTGGGATTCTCCAGGCAAGAACACTGGAGTAGGATGCCATTTCCTTCTTCAATGCATGAAAGTGAAGTCGCTCAGTCTTGTCCGACTCCTAGCAACCCCATGGACTGCAGCCTACTGGCTTCTCTGTCCATGGGATTTTCCAGGCAGGAGTACTGGAGTGGGGTGCCATTGCCTTCTCTGCCAGGAAAGCCTAGAACAAGGCAAACTAGGAGCTAAAACTACTGTCCAGAAACATGGACACGACCGGATAGGATTGATACTAGGCATTGCAAGAAACATAACCATGTCTTCAGAGTCATTTACTTTATGTTTTGGTCCTGACCTTTTGACACAGAAAAAGAGTGAAACCTCTCCCCAAACTATATCCCCAACCTGCTCATCCTTCTTACATGTTCATTCTTTGGTCACAGTAAGGGCAGGGTGAGATGGGGAGAGGAGGAATAGGCTCCAAGTAATGGATTCAGTCAAAAAAACTCATTATGAAATGAATAATGTTTGAAGTCCTCCTTTCCCTCTTTGTCTCTCCTCTCCCATATGTCTATAATATCTATAGAAATATTATACTGTTTTCTAAAATCTATTACACTGGGAACCTAAAGAAATTCCTCTTTGTGTGGGAGGTTATATTCCAGTAAAGGAGACATTAACAAAATAATCACAGAATATAAAATGTATCTGGTAAGCTTGATTGGTATTCATAAAGTAGAAATGAGGATCTGACATTGTTGGGCCTTCATGGTGGGGAGCAGCAGGAGATAGAGGGCATGATTGAATATCAGTGTCTTTTTTTTATTTTTTCCCTGAAGAATGAGTTTTAAACTAAGATCAGAAGGAATGGTTGCTTTTATTATCTTAGTATGAAAGATAAAATATAGAGTAAACTTACTGAAAACTGCTTTTCCTTTACATACATTCAATGAGTTATTTTTAATCTGGTAATCAATAGTTTGCTAGTGGATTTAACTATGAATTCAGTATCAGGAAAGATACAGAAAGTGATTAAAACAGTTTCTGTTTCAACAAGTTTGCAAATTAATGAAGGTGCTAAAATAGATATACATTAAGTCTATGTTAGTGTTCATGGACAAGTTTGGAAATGCATATGAAGGAATTCTTCATTGTATAAATTCTATAAATTAATATAATACTCCCACATTGGTTTATAATTTTTTGTCCTCTTTTAAACTTTAGACATTGAAATTCAATGAAAAATAGAATTCTTGAGAAAACACACACACACCCATACACATACACCTGTGAACTTCAGAACTTCAGAAATCCTTAAGATGCTTTAGTAATGTTCTAGGTTGCATATTTCAGGTTCTCACTTAAACTCCAACAAATGTTTTCTGATACAGGATAAGGAGCCATCCCATTTTTACAATGTTTTCTGATAGAAAGCACACCTATGTACAGTTTTCCTAAAGATGTAAGTTATACTTCTTTCTCTGTGTGATACAATTTTATCTAATGAAAACTCTAAATCCTTTTAGACTATAGAGAGAGTAGAATTACTGGAATTCATTTTTAAGCTTTGAACTTTAATGAATCATGATTGACTCCTTAGAGAATTTTTGTTGTCTATAACTCTTCCTTGCTGTTTTTTAAATCTTTAAATTATTTGTAGGATAATTGCTGTACAACATTGTATTGGTTTCTGCCATATATCAACATGAATCACCCGTAAGTATATATACGTCCCCTTCCTCTTGAACCTCCTTCCCACCTTCCACCCTATCCCACCCCTCTAGGTTGTCACAGAGTTCCTTGGTGTTTTAGACTAAAGATATTTTCAAGGCTCTAAATGATCTCCCCCTTGCACCTCCCCCCCGCCACAACCCAGCAATGACTGCATTGAGAAACATAACGTAATCTCTCTTTTGTCTTTATTCTGCTTAATTTCCTTTTTTAAATTGTGGCTACATCTAATTTATACTTCAATCTTAAGGAATTTTAAAAATTCCTTACTGTTTAGAAAATATAGAGAAAGTACAACTAGTTTTGTTGTTAGCAAACTGGTTAAGTAACTAATTAATTTCATAAAAATATGTTAGAAGAATAATAGATGAAACAGAGTTTGGTTAATCAGTGCCAGTCTACTTGTCTGCAGAGAAGCAAGAGAGGAACCTATGGACACATTTAAATGGTTTTCATAGGTGCTCTTAATGTCAGATGTCTCAAAACATACTTCAAGTTATAAGAATTATATTGTTAATTCACTAATTTAGAGCTTTTTTCCTGTCATCGTACTCAATGCTGATTTACTTAACCAGAAACTGAATGATGTTCAGTTTTAGCTCTTTCTGAAGATAGGTTTTTTTCTTTTGTTTTTGTCTTGCTTATTTTAATGACCTACATTGTCTTTTAGCCTAGTGTTGCTGATTTAGCTATTGATTTTTCAGAGAGGAAATTTTCTAGAAGTACACCTACTCTTACTCATTTGAATAAGTCCCAAAATCTATCACCTGACAGACTGTAAATCAAGTTTTGATTGTTTTAGTTTTAAAAAAAGGACTTCACCCAATTGGTTAATAAAGGTATCTAAATAAATGACTAGTATGTTTAAACATTATGCATGTATTTCTGCAAAAAATTATTTGATGTTTTTGAGTATACACTGTATTTAAAAGATATCGATATCACTGCTTCCATGAAGCCAATCCTTGATAATACATAGATTTTTCCAGTTCTTTTGTCTCTATTCTACTTTATTTATTTATTTATTTATTTATTTATTTATTTATTTATTTTTACATGATAGTATACATGTTTTTATGCCATTCTCCCAAAAGCTATCAAGAGAACAGAAGTAAGGTGAGTCAAGAAAACTAAAAAAACAAGATAGAAAATGTTGGGACACAGTAGACCATCAAGCCATTGAAAGATCCAGTGAAATTCAGCTGCAAGGAACTGAAGCCATTCTATCCATCTTAAGAGGTTTAAACACAGGAAATTAGTTTCTTAAAAAAAAAAATCAACAGGAGGAAAGCAAGAGGCATCGTAGGCTCACTTTCCAGAAATTAGTCCACAGTTCTACAAGGTCCAAGTGGAAAACTGATATTTCTGCCACTTCATTTCATTTCAGTTCAGTTCAGTTCAGTTGCTCGGTCGTGTCCGATTCTTTGCAACTCCATGAATCGCAGCATGCCAGGCCTCCCTGTCCATCACCAACTCCCAGAGTTCACTCAGACTCATGTCCATCGAGTCAGTGATGCCATCCAGCCATCTCATCTTTGGTCGTCCCCTTCTCCTCCTGCCCCCAATCCCTCTCAGCATCAAAGTCTTTTCCAATGAGTCAACTCTTTGTATGAGGTGGCCAAAGTACTGGAGTTTCAGCTTTAGCATCATTCCTTCCAAAGAAATCCCAGGGCTGCAGTCCAAGGGACTCTCAAGAGTCTTCTCCAACACCACAGTTCAAAAGCATCAATTCTTCAGTGCTCAGCTTTCTTCACAGTCCAACTCTCACATCCATACATGACTACTGGGAAAACAATAGCCTTGACTAGATGGACCTTAGTCAGCAAAGTAATGTCTCTGCTTTTGAATATACTATCTAAGTTGGTCATAACTTTTCTTCCAAGGAGTAAGTGTCTTTAAATTTCATGGCTGCAGTCACCATTTGCAGTGATTTTGGAGCCCCCCAAAACAAAGTCTGACATTGTTTCCACTGTTTCCCCATCTATTTCCCATGAAGTGATGGGACTGGATGCCATGATCTTCATTTTCTGAATGTTGAGCTTTAAGCCAACTTTTTATCAAGAGGCTTTTTAGTTCTTCTTCACTTTCTGCCATAAGTGTGGTGTCATCTGCATATCTGAGGTTATTGATATTTCTCCTGGCAATCTTGATTCCAGCTTGTGTTTCTTCCAGTCCAGTGTTTCTCATGATGTACTCTGCATATAAGTTAAAAAGCAGGGTGACAATATACAGCTTGACATACTCCTTTTCCTGTTTGGAACCAGTCTGTTGTTCCATGTCCAATTCTAACTGCTGCTTCTTGGCCTGTGTACAGATTTCTCAAGAGACAGGTCAGGTGGTCTGGTATTCTCATCTCTTTCAGAATTTTCCATAGTTTATTGTGTTCTGCATAGGAAGTGGTTATTGGGGGCTTATGATAGAAGCTTTGACACAGAGATCTTATGCTGTCAAATGGAAGCCATACTACCTCTTCCTCCTATTCCTCAACCTTTTAGAAAGAAGCTGGAAGGATGTAATTTGCAACCTCGACATATCGATAGGCACAAAGGAGATCATGGCAACTCAGTATATCCACTACATACTCATCCTTCTTGCTGAATAACTGAACATTCTGTTTAGAATATTTTAATCCTTTTCTCATTGTCATGAAAACTAAATTGTTCTGAGCTGGAATTTTGAAGCCCATCATATATGTTAGAAATTAAGCCTACTTACAATTAATAAACTGGGTCTTCTTACAAATTCGAAAGACATAAGTTTTAGTAACTGTCTTTAATTTGTCTTTTGAGGACTAGAAACTAACAGTCAGGTTACAGTGTTATTTTTCCTTAGGAAAATCTGCAAGTCACTTGAGTTGTTTCTCAGTTACATAATGACTATATTTCTAATCATCTTATGTTCTATTCATTTGGTTCATAACATTTCTATTGGGCTCAGAGTTTACGCATTGGAAACATTTTTAATTATCAAGGTTCTATTCTCTTCATTATTCCCATCTCTTTTTTCTCTCTCTAAATCCATGACAAATAACAAGGGAACAATCTAGGACAAATTCAGAAAACTAATATTTATTCAACTAGCACACCATAGTGCTTTCAGACATACAGATATGTATAGTGTGCCCTCCTACCACAAAGTTGGAGTTTAATGGAAAGTTTAAATGTCATGATATTGTAGTACAAAACGTAAAACTGCATGTATAAACTACAGTTGTTTCTTCTGCTTACTTTCTCTACCACACGCTCTGTATCTCTTTTGCCTCATTTTAAAGATCTTATTCCTGATCCTTAAAATGCTGTAATATGGCAGTCAGGACTAGTAAATTCAGCCATAAACAATAATGTAAAACTGTTTAAATTCAGTTCCATAGCAGAGCTGCAGACAATAAAGATGTTTGCAGATATGTCTTAGAACTCTCCCTTACTAATATTCAGATATGAAGTACCATTGATCTCTCTTTTAAAACCCTGTTACATCTTTATTTTTCCTCTTTATGCATCAATACCAGAGGCTTCACCTAAATGACTCTTTAAGCTCCACTTTTCCCAGCTTTCAATTTCTGTGCATTTGTATGTATCTGTTTCTGTTTTTCTCTGCTCATCTTTTCTCTGACTATAAATCTCTCTTCTTTCTCTTTCTGATTCACCTGTGAGTCCTTGTCAAAAATAATCTTGATCAAATAAAACTTTCTGACATCTCCATGCTTAATACTTCTTAGTGGTTTGCTCTTGTCCCTTGGATCAAGTCATGGGCTTATAAAAAGGATATATTAAAATTACTTATCCTGTACTCTCACTTTGCACATGAAGGAATAAGTTTCAGAGAGTAATTTTTATATCCACTTAAGCATTTTGTGCCCTCTATATGCCCATTCATTCACCACTCCTCAAATATTTATACAGTGACTAGATGATTCAGCAAAGAACCATACACTTTTATCTTGTTTTACACAGTGCCCAGCAGTGTACCTGACTCCTGCAACATGTGCAAACAATATTGATTGGATGGATAAAGGAGTGTATGGTTGGATGAGTGACTGAATGATTGTGAAATATTCTGGGAATCCAAAAATTAAAACAGTCTTTCATTATAATCCATCATTAATGACTTGTTCCAATTTCAAAATAGAAGACACAAAGGTTAGAAACTTTTTTTGAAAGGTTAGGTTACTAACCTCAAACTTATATTGGTAGAGCAAACCAACTTTATATATTTCAGGTTGTTTTAAAGAATTTAATGGAATTTACAAGCTAATGTCCTCCAAGTCAAACTTTAGTGTCATCAGTGCCTATGATGACTCCTGTGTTGCCCTGCAAAGAAACATTTATAGCATATATTACTTGTATCCAAATACAGATTTGCTGAGTGGGTATATTAGTGGATAGAAGTTTCCCAACTTTTTGGAGCTTACATTATAATATATACAATAAACATAATAAAGGAAGTATTTAATACACTATGTTAGAATCTAATACATGCTAGAAGAAAAAGAAAAACAAAAAGCATATAAAGTAAGGTTGACTGGGTTTTCTGGGCGAGTGAGGGGGACAGATTATAGCATTAAACTGTGCAGTAGGAACCAGCCTCACTGAGAGGTTGAGATGTGAGAAAAGGCTTGGAAGAAGACGATGTTTTTGGCAGAGAAAAGGACGGAACAAAACTCGAGGCAGAAGTTTGCATATACTACTTGTCCAAAAAGAAGGATTCAGTGTGGTTGGAGCCAGGGAACATGGTACTAAAGAGGTCAGAGATACTAAAATGAGATTTGAGACATGGAGTAGACTCTTGCTGAAGAAAATTTTAAGGGCTTCAGCTTTTACTTTGAGTAAAACAAAGAGTTCAGGGTTTTTAACATTGTTCATTTCTGTTCTGTGATATTTATTATGCTGCTCATTCATTCATATACTCACTCATCTTCCATACACATGTGTCCCAGATTGAAAGACTGAGAAGAAAGGAGAATTAGAACAATCAGTAAATTTGAATAAAAGAAAATTGTAATAAAGGAATTAAAGTTTTAGAAGGATAAGAATGGGGTTAAAGTGAGGTTGTGAAAGGGTTTCAGTGATAATAAAAAATCTTTGTTGTTTTTTTCCTGTTGCTTCAAAGCTGAAATTGCATAGGAGTGCTAACTCATGCATAGTCCTAATTTAAAGTGAGACTGATCTCATCTCCTCTTCTTTTTTCTTATACTTCAATAGTTTTGCATTTAACTGAATTGGCTCCAACTCAATACACTTACTGAAGCTGTGTGATATAATAGTTAAGAATTTCAGTTTCTCAAGTAGGTATGTGTGTATATGAGTGAGTGTGTGTGTGTGTGTGTGTGTGTGTGTGTGTGTTCAGTCACTCAGTTGTGTCTGATTACCTGCAGCGCCATAGATTGTAGCCTGCCAGGTTCCTCTGCCCATGGAGTTTTCCAGGGAACAATACTGGAATAGGGTGTCACTTCCTACTCCAGGGTATTTTCCTAACCCAGGGATCAAACCGGAATCTCTTGCATCTCCTGCATTGGCAGGTGGATCCTTTACCACTAGCGCCACCTGGAAAAGCTATGACAAACCTAGTGAAAGTGAAAGTGAAGTTGCTTAGTCCTGTCCAACTTTTTGAGATCGGGTTCCACCGTCCATGGGATTTTCCAGGCAAGAATACTGAAGTGGGTTGCCATTTCCTTCTCCAGGAGATCTTCCCGACCCAGGGATTGAACCCAGGTCTCCTGCATTGTAGGCAGATGCTTTACTGTCTGAACCACCAGGTATTACTTTATTGACAAAAGTCCATCTAGTCAAAACTATGGTTTTTCCAGTAGTCATGTATGGATGTGAGAGTTGGAGCATAAAGAAAGCTGATCGCTGAAGAATTGATGCTTTTGAGCTGTGGTGTTGGAGAAGACTCTTGAGAGTCCCTTGGACTGCAAGGAGATCCAACCAGTCAATCCTAAAAGAAACCAGTCCTGAATATTCATTGAAAGGACTGATGCTGAAACTGAAACGCCAATACTTTGGCTACATGATGGAAAAAGCTAACTCATTTGAAAAGATCCTGATGTTAGGAAAGAACAGTAGGAGGAGAAGGGGATGACAGAAGATGAGATGGTTGGATGGCATCACCAACTTGATGGACATGAGTTTGAGCAAGCTCTGGGAGTTGGTGATGGACAGGGAAGCCTGGTGTGTTGCAGTCCATGGGATCACAAAGAGTTGGCCATGACTGAGCAACTGAACTGACAGAGCACCACCTGAGAAGCCCTCTCAAGTAGGTATGCTTCATTTTAAATATTGATTTTTTGATTATTGGCAATGTAACTTTGTTGGGTTACTTGACTATTCTGAGACTCTGTTTTCTAATCAGTAAAATGTGGATAGTTATAGTATCTATCTCATCAGTTTTTGGGAAAATAAAATAATTAAATACTTGTGAAGGGCTTAAAGCAGTGTATTTCTTTACTGAAATAATGAAACTGATGATATAGATGACCATAATACTTCCCCAATGAGTACTACAAGGGTTTCAGAGATTCTTTAAGGAATAGTCCCTATCTTTGTGATATTTTAACCTATTGCCTCATTAAAAGTTGCCTTATGTAGGTTCAAATGTCTTATGTGCATATTCTGTTTTCTTAAATAGATTGCATGTTTGAAAAGGGTAGATATGTAGTAACTAAAAGAAAAATTTCTGTATTTCTTCATAAGTATTATATTTTCAGTTATATATTGTACATTCTTATTTCTAATTTATATTTATAATCTGGAAAATATATTAGGTATACATTGGATTTCTATTAATTCAATCACTTTATTTCTTTGATGGTTGTTATCTATTCATAAGCTGAATCATATTCTCACTTATGAATATGATCATATGATCCAGCATGATATCATAAATAAAAACCAAACTTAAGTGTTTAATTTCCTGGATACATTATAATTTGTCTTCCTTATAAACATCTTGTTCTATCAGGGTCCTTGCCCTGGGAATTAATCATCAGATCTTCTCAAGCAGACATTTTATTGTTCACTGCTTTTAAATGCTAAGTGGTGAATTTTCTCGGGCTTTCTAGCAGCATTATCTTCATCATAACTCTTTCTCTATAATTACCTAATTTCTTCATAAGCATCTTCCCAACTGAGTCAACAACCTCTTGTTTTTTTGAGGTCTATATTCTTTAGGGATATAACTACACAGCTATATATAGACAATATGTATCTTGATGTTTCTGTGTTGATGACTACATTTTCCTTTTACTTACTCTCTACTCTTCAGATTTAGAAAGGTATGATTTATCCATTATGGATCACAGGCAACATAACAATCATGTTTGTGTCACAATTTGTGCCATATGGATAGCAACACTTAATATCTCTTCTGGTCCAATTAGAATATGGAAATGTCACAAACACACTGGTAAAAGAAATAATATTATGCCTAACACACTACCATAGTAGTTTGGCAATCGATATTGATGGCTGTGCCAATTGGCAGTTTGGAAATGTTAAGAGCCTCTTAACAATCTTAAAATTCTTAGTTATTTGGCATCTGAATCTGAGTCATTTCTAGATTTTAGTAGTGAGACACAGATTTAAGTGTATCTACATATTCAACAAATCAACAAAAAACATGTGTTAAAACACCACATTTCTTGAAAAAAAATTTAGGCTCAATTTAAAATATTATGTGTTTTTAACTGTCTCTGAATAAGAGAAACAATTAGACAAAGACAAACTTAATGATGCATGTGCCATTTTAAACACTGGGTTAAAAATTGAGAGTCCGGTTCTATGACTTAGTTTTGTGAAAAAGATTCTACTATTTTGTTTGGATAGAAGGGAACATTAAGCATTTTCTTGCCAAGTGTAACAAGCACCTAGAAGAATGTGCTGGGCGAAGCAGGAGCTCCATGAGCATTTGTGAAAAACTGTGTGAATTTTAACACTTAATACGTACTTCTTCCCTACTTCATATGAGCAATGTATGTTTGATTCATGTTCTTATCCTATAAATACTTTGAACCCAGATTGGTTATAAACTCTAGTCTACAACACATTTTTATTTCACATAATTATTTCATATTTATGTTTTTATATGCACTTGTTGCTTTATTTTAGTTTGGTTCAGTCGCTCAGTCATGTCTGACTCTTTGCAACCCCATGGACTGCATCACACCAGGCTTCTCTGTCCATCACCAGCTCCCGGAACTTGCTCCAACTCATGTCCATAGAGTTGGTGATGCCATCCAACAATCTCATCCTCTGCCTTCCCTTCTCTTCTTATCTTCATTCTTTCCCAGCATCAGGGTCTTTTCCAATGAGTCAGTTCTTTGCCAGTGAGTCAGTTCTTTGCATCCAGTGGCCAAAGTAGTACAGTTTCAGCTTCAGCATCTGTCCTTTCAATGAATATTTAGGACTGGTTTCCTTTAGGATTGACTGGTTGGATCTCCTTGCAGTCCAAGGGACTCTCAAGTGTCTTCTCCAATACCACAGTTCAAAAGCATCAATTCTTCAGCGATCAGCTTTCTTCATAGTCCAACTCCCACATCTATACATGATTACTGGAAAAACCATAGCTTTGACTAGATGGACATTTGTTGGTAAAGTAACGTCTCTGCTTTTTAATATGCCATCTAGGTTGGTCATAGTTTTTATTCCAAGGAGCAAGCATCTTTTCATTTCATGGCTGCAGTCACCATCTGCAGTGATTTTAGAGCCCCAAAATAAAAAGTTTCTCACTGGCTTCATTGTTTCCCCGTCTATCTGCCATGAAGTGATGGTAGTGGATGCCATGATCTTACTTTTTTGAATGTTGAGTTTTAAGTCAACATTTTTGGTCTCCTCTTTCATTTTCATCAAGCGGTTCTTTAGTTCTTCACTTTCTGCCATAAGGGTGAAGTCATCTTCATATCTGAATATTTCTCCAAGCCATCTTGATTCCAGCTTGTGCTTCATCCAATCCAGTGTTTCTCATGAGGTATTCTGCATATACGTTAAATAAGCAGTTTGACACTAAGCAGTCTTGAACTACTCCTTTCCCAATTTGGAACCAGTTTGTTGTTTCATGTCCAATTATAACTGTTGCTTCATGACTTACATACAGATTTCTCAGGAGGTAAGTAAGATAGTCTGGTATTCCCCTCTGTTTAAGAATTTCCCACAGTTTGCTGTGACCTACAGAGTCAAATGCTTTGGCGCAGTCAATAAAGCAGAAGTATGGAACTTTCTAGAACTCTCTTGCTTTTTCAATGATCCAGTGGATGTTGGCAATTTGATCTCTGGTTCCTCTTCCTTTTCTGTACTTTCTACTTTCTTCCTTTTCTCCTCAGTTCCTTTGCCTTTTGTTACTTTATTTAACAAATATTTATTGAACATCTACTTTTAGTCTGGTACTGTATACATTTCTAGAAGCCTTTGCCCTCCAGAAGCATATGATCTAGTGATGCATACATGCATGCAGGTTAAAAGTGTTAAGGTAGGCTTATTAAGTAGTGAAATGACAGTATATGGGAGGGCCATATGTGGAAAAACCATAGATAATAAACCCAGATAATAAAATCTGGGAAGCCAGACTAGAAAGACTTCTTAAAGAAAATAACAAAAGCACTATCATGGGAATGACAAGGAGATGTAAAACAGTTTTTAGGAGAGACTGAGATCATGGTGCTGATACCAGCTACTGAGATCCACTGTGTACATTGCTTCTCAACTCTGGGATCTGCGACATGGAATTAATAGATTGAAAGAAACCATGGTGGAACACAGATTTTTGTTCATTGTGAGATAGCAGAAACCTAATCATAAAATAGCCAGTAAACCACAAAATGCACTAAGTACCTTACATAAAATACATTTGATATATTTTGAGAAAAAATATAATTTTGTGTGCATGAAGAATAATATGTTCAATAGAAAGTGAATTTTCTGTAACTTTCATGTACATACCATTTCATTTTTCTCCCCTAGGGAGAAATGCAGTGTTGTATTAATATCTCCTGTAAAGTGAAGTGAAACTGTTAGTTGCTTAGTAGTATTTGACTGTTTGCAATCCCATGGACTGTAATCCACCAGACTCCTCTGTCCATGTAGTTCTCCAGGCAAGAAAACTGGAGTGGGTAGCCATTCCCTTCTCCAGGGGATCTTCCTGACCCAAGGATCACAGCTGCATCTGTTATGTCTCCTGAACTGGCAGGAGAGTTCTTTATCACTAACACCACCTGGGGAGCCCACTGTATCTCCCATCTCTTGTGACAGGGAGCTGCCCTTTCAACAGTGTCTTTATTATTATTTATAAGAGTTTCAATATTAGAATTTATTTAACTTTCTAAAAATAAAAACCATTGTTATTATAATTGTCATAATTGTGTTTTTGTCTTCATATCCATGAAGAGATATCCTTCTGTTGCTTGCTCCAAGGAATAATTCATTGTTTTTACATACACTCCATTTTTATTTCTCTTCTATTCCTACTTTCCCATACAGATGGTAAACGGTGATGAGATTACTTAATTTTATCATTGCCATGACAAAGTCTGGAACCAGAAAATCCTGCACAGAGATAGCTTTCCCCAGAATGTTTTTTTTTATAATTTATTATAGTCATTCTCAGGTAATTTGGAGTTGCTTACTACATGAATGAAATATCACAGAGAAATACAGATTTTTATTTTGGGATAATTTCCTTTTATTCTGATTTGACCAGGATGAGTTCTAGTCCAGAGTCGATACCATTCATGGGACCAATGACTTTTTTTAATAATTCAGACACCCCAGTGATTAACCTAAAGCTTATGTTTATTCTGTTAATAAAAGAGAACAATATCCTAGAATTCAGAAGAATATGTTTCCCTAAATTTACCCTTTCCTTAGAGGTTTCATACCCTTTATTCTAATACTTTGGAAATAATTTTTTGTCCCTTATTTGCATGTGTTTTGGGAGTTGTGTTTTTCTTCTTTCTTTGTCCTTTATTTGTTTGCTATTGGAATTTTCCTCCATTCCTACTAATTTACAATTATTTATTTGTATTAATTTGAATTTTGGCTTTTATAATTTGTTTATAAGTTTCAGTATTTCTTAATTTTAATATTTTATGACACTTTCCACCTATTTTTTTTTTTTTTTTAGTTTTGTTGATATTGGATGGCCTCAATTACAAGTCTTCATTTCTTCTACATTGACAACATTTTCAGGAAGGCATAAACACAACAAATAGGATTATATCCTAAGCCTCTTTTGTATTTAAGGTTAGACATGTGTCTAAATGAAGTCGCTCAGTTGTGTCCAACTCTTTGCAACCCCATGGACTATAGCCTACCAGGCTCGTCCATCCCTGGCATTCTCCAGGCAGGAATACTGGAGTGGGTTGTCATTTCCCTCTCCAGGAGATCTTCCCAACCCAGGAATTGAACCCAGGTCTCCCGTATTGCAGGCAGATGCTTTACCATCTGAGCCACCAGGGAAGCTCAGATTTAGGCCAGTAGAATGTAACTCTGATATTATGTGCAATTTATAGGGAATTCCCTAAGAGACATTATTGCATGCCCATTGCCCATTCTAGTTCATTAATATTTTCATCCAATTAAAATACAGATGACTCTTAAGACATTAAGATTTTAAGGAATAGAGGAGTGATGAACTTTGTGGAGCAGACCCACTATACAAGCCATTGACTGTATACATCCAGAATAAACTTCCAATATGTTTGATCCACTGATAAGTTTTTTCCTGACATTCAAACCTAGACACCATTTAATAATACAGGTAATCAAACATATTTTTCCTTTATGAATATGCTCCTTTGTATTCACCTTAAGATCCTCCACCTTAGTAGAAACATAACTTAAAAAATACTAAATTATTGTATCATTAGAAGACAAAGATTCAGTGAATGAGAAAAAGAAAACAAAACAGTAATAAGAAAGACCACCTACTGTTACAGAAGTGGTGAGAGAAAAATGTTGCAAGCAGTGAATAGTTGATAGTATAAAATGCTTCAGAACAAGTGAATCTGAGAAATGTGCACTGAATGTGGAATTATGAGGTATTTTGTAATTTTCAATGCTGCAATTTTAAGCTGTGTTCTAGCTGTTGTATGCTAGCATCAATACCCTGATCTAGTCAGTGTATACAGTGTATAATAAATTTTCCCATTTTTATTCACTTTGTGTTTATAGTACATAAAAATGTACTGTACCTGTAGCTTTCTTGTTATCTATAAGCAGATTTTTTTATACCTATAGTTTTCACAGAAATTGCTATATTCTCTTTTTCCCATGGTTTTCTGTAAGTAGAGTATACATTACCTTCTTTTTGATGTTAGATTTAGCCATGAAGCTTGCTTTGACTAATGGACTAGGGTTAAATTCTTAAGAGGTATCATGTGTTTCTACTCACATATATTGTACTTTTCTCAGAAATGAAAAGAACCTGGCTTGAGCTGTGCACCCAATGCACAATCTGAAGCAGAGCCACCCCAGTCAAGCCACAGATATTAGAGAGAATTGATGATTGTCATAAGGTTCTGAGATTTAGAAGTTGTTTCTTACACATCATTATCATAGCAGTAAAGTAGTATACATTTGGTAAACACTTATCTAAGTAATGGTGCTACAAATGATTAACAAAATGGTGCATATATTTTTCAATAAAGTTCTTGGTGAAAATGAAAAGAAGTCTCTTTCATTTTTACTTGAAAAATGAAGGAAATTTTGGGTCAGTCCAATACATAATGACCAGACTGTACTAATGACATAAGGTGCCACAATTCCAAGAACTGGCCTCAAGAAAATGGGGACAAACTGACCCTGGAACTGAAGACTAAGTGTACTTAATTAAGATGATGCTGATCAGATCACCTCATGACCAATTTTGAGATGACTGTCAGAGCTGACTGTAGAGTTTCTGCATGTAGCCTTTAGCCTAAAAAAGCTCTTGCCCCTCTTCTTGGGGGTGAGGGGGAGTTAGCCTTTGGACAGATATAAATATACAAACACACACACACATATACATATGCACACATATAGGTATATACACATGCATATGTACAATACTCTGTTTAGTTGCATAAGGTTCTGCAGAAGCAGATTGCATTTGCTTTAGTGAATCATCGTTTACATTTCTAATTTTTAAGCAGTGGGTCCCACATTTTAATTTTGAACAAGGCATCACAAATTTTGTAACCATTTCTGACTACATACACTAACGAGAGAGGTTAAAAAAAAGTTTCAACTTTACTCTTCTGATGAAAAAACAGACCCATAAACATTAAGTAATTTGTGTGAATTTCCATATACTGTATAGCAAGTGGTAGAGCAGGATTTCTAATTCCAGATTTAGTATTCTTTTTACTACTCCATTTTATTTTGATCTTTTTAAATAAAATTGGTCATTTTCAAGTTTAAAATAAAATTTTCAGAATTTTATGATATGTCTGTTATTTTTCAAGTTAGGAACTTTAAAACAGTTCATGTATAATTAATACCATTATAATTTATTACCATTATGTTAGAAGGGGGAAAATTCTCTCTTTAGAAGCCATAGCAATCACTTGAAAAAGAAGCTGAACTGGCTCACTTTGGTCACATGCCCATCCTTGAGATCCAACTCTGAACAGCACATTTTTGTTAACTAGTTTGCATTTCCTGGCCAATCCCTAAACTGGAAGTTATGCAAAGTACCATTCAAATCTTATGAACTAATATGGAGGACAGCTAGTTCCCCAAAACCACAGTTGACAGGCTGATACAATATTTCTACTAGGTGGTTAAGATGGAATATTAAGCCATATTTATCATATTATAAAATCCATGTTATTTTTAGAACAACAATGCAGATTTCTGGGGCTAACTCTATGCTAGCACTACCAACTCATGTTTTAATATATTCTAGTGATATAACATGGAATGATCTGCCTGTGTTAGAAAAAACTCCTTACATATAGTCATTGCTGAAATGTGATATCTCATAAGACATTTATAGAAGCAAGTTATTCCTAGCAAATAGGCCATCCTAATACCTTATGGGTTTCTATGTGATTTGAGGCTAGTCATTTGTAGATTGCATAGTTTATGATGTTTCTATGTGTACATAGTCTGCGAATATGGACAAAAGAAAGATGATATTGCAGAATGACTGGAAAAATCAACTGTCGTCCTTCAGTTCAGTTCAGTTCAGTTCAGTCGCTCAGTAGTGTCCGACATTTTGTGACCCCATGAATCGCAGCATGCCAGGCCTCCCTGTCCATCACCAACTCCCGGAGTTCACTCAGACTCACATCCATCGAGTCAGTGATGCCATCCAGCCATCTCATTCTCAGTCGTCACCTTCTCCTCCTGCCCCCAAACCTTCCCAGCATCAGAGTCTTTTCCAATGAGTCAACTCTTCGCATGAGGTGGCCAAAGTACTGAAGTCTAAGCTTTAGCATCATTCCTTCCAAAGAAATCCCAGGGCTGATATCCTTCAGAACGGACTGGTTGGATCTCCTTGCAGTCCAAGGGACTCTCAAGAGTCTTCTCCAACACCACAGTTCAAAAGCATCAATTCTTCAGCGCTCAGCCTTCTTCAAGTCCAACTGTCACATCCATAAGTGACCACAGGAAAAACCATAGCCTTGACTAGACGGACCTTCATCAGCAAAGTAATGTCTCTGCTTTTGAATATACTATCTAGGTTGGTCATAACTTTTCTTCCAAGGAGTAAGCGTCGTCTAATTTCATGGCTGCAGTCACCATATGAAGTGATTTTGGAGCCCAGAAAAATAAAGTCAGCCACTGTTTCCACTGTATCCCCATCTATTTCCCATGAAGTGATGGGACCGGATGACATTGTACAGGAGACAGGGATCAAGATCATCCCCATGGAAAATAAATGCAAAAAAGAAAGATGGCTGTCTGGGGAGGCCTTACAAATAGCTGTGAAAAGAAGAGAGGTGAAAAGCAAAGGCAAAAAGGAAAGATATAAGCATCTGAATGCAGAGTTCCAAAGAATAGCAAGAAGAGATAAGAAAGCCTACTTCAGCGATCAATGCAAAGAAATAGAGGAAAACAACAAAATGGGAAATACTAGAGATCTCTTCAAGAAAATTAGAGATACCAAGGGAACATTTCATGCAAAGATGGCCTCAATGAAAGACAGAAATGGTCTGGACCTAACAGAAGCAGAAGATATTAAGAAGTGGCAAGAATACAGGGAAGAACTATACAAAAAAGATCTTCACAACCCAGATAATCATGATGATGTGATCAGTAATCTAGAGCCAGACATCTTGGAATGTGAAGTCAAGTGGGCCTTAGAAAGCATCACTACAAACAAAGCTAGTGGAGGTGATGGAATTCCAGTGGAGCTGTTTCAAATCCTGAAAGATGCTGCTGTGAAAGTGCTGCACTCAATATGCCAGCAAATTTGGACAACTCAGCAGTGGCCACAAGAATGGAAAATGTCAGTTTTCATTCCAATTCCAAAGAAAGACAATGCCAAAGAATGCTCAAACTACTGCACAATTGCACTCATGGCTCAGAGGTTAAAGCGTCTGCCTCCAATGTGGGAGACCTGGGTTAGACCCCTGGGTCGGGAAGATCCCCTGGAGAAGGAAATGGCAATCCACTCCAGTATTCTCGCCTAGAGAATCCCATGGACAGAGAAGCCTAGTAGGTTACAGTCCATGGGGTCACAAAGAGTCGGACACGACTAAGCGATTTCACCTCACCTCACCTCACCTCACTTCACCTCACCTCACCTCACCTCACCTCACATGCTAGTAAAGTAATGCTCAAAATTCTCTAAACCAGGCTTTAGCAATACCTGAACCGTGAACTCCCTGATGTTCAAGCTGGTTTTAGAAAAGGCAGAGGAACCAGAGATCAAATTGCCAACATCCGCTGGATCATGGAAAAAGCAAGAGAGTTCCAGAAAAACATCTATTTCTGCTCTATTGACTATGCCAAAGCCTTTGACTGTGGATCACAATAAACTGTGGAAAATTCTTCAAGAGATGGGAATACCAGACCACCTAACCTGCCTTTTGAGAAATCTGTATGCAGGTCAGGAAGCAACAGTTAGAACTGGACATGGAACAGATTGGTTCCAAATAGGAAAAGGAGTACGTCAAGGCTGTATACTGTCACCCTGTTTATTTAACTTATATGCAGAATACATCATGAGAAATGCTGGACTAGAAGAAACACAAGGTGAAATCATGATTGCCAGGAGAAATATCAATAACCTCAGATATGCAGATGATACCACCCTTATGGCAGAAAATGAAGAACAACTAAAGAGCCTCTTGATGAAAGTGAAAGAGGAAAGGGAAAAAGTTTGTTTAAAGCTCAACATTCAAAAAACTATCATCCTTACCTCTCTGTTTTATACCAGCTTCCATACTAGCTAATTTTTGCATTATTCATTGTAATTATAGTATTCTAAACTGTAGGTGGAAACTAGATATCTTTTTTATATCATGAAATATTTTGGTTCAAAGCATTCCTGTGGGTTTTCCTTTCTTCAGTGTATCTTATTTCTTATAATTTTTAGTGAAATTTATAACCTTATTTAGTCATTTCCTGGGTAGAAATACACACACACACACACACACACACACACAGACACACATATAGTGGACATTTTAAGTGAAATATTACTTTTTAGATACAGTCCACTTATACTGAGAACAAGCAAAGTAACACAAATAAAATACATTGATAAAACCAAGAACAAAGTTATTTTAAATTGAATTTAAAGCCTAGGCAGAAAAAAAAAAAACATTTTTCAACATATCACAGCTAGGACCAGTCCTGACGTGGTCCTAATGAACTTCTTAGTAGTTATGTTTTTGATTCCTTTTTTTTTTTTTTAATCAGAACAACGTGTTTGCCATCCTTTCCAAGGAGTTCAACAACAGATTATAATAACTATCCTGTAGATTAAATAAAAATTTAAACTACTTTATCTTCTTACAATGGAGTTTACTATTGGTACTTATGAATTTAGTATATGCATTCTGTCTCTATTTTTGTTTTTATTTGGATGGAGAAATGTAGTAAGCTTAACAACAACGAATGAATGAAAAAATATTCTTCACAATACCCTTTTACATAGGTTGGACAATGTGACAGTATTGAAATTTCTGGAAGTCTTTAAAAGGGATTTTCTCATCTGGAAATGGCATCCACATGTGCTTTCTGCAATATGTACCTGATGGTAAGCATTCCAGTAACCATACTGTGTACTTGAAGTTGAAAACTATGACAACCAGAGAGAAAACAAGCAACAAACTCCGTGCCCACTACCATCCCACAGAAACTTTAGTCCTTCAAGTGTTTTCAGAACCACTAAACCAGTCCTGGACTAGCTACTTTTAGAATTCGTTTGCATGGGATTATAAATTCTCACTATAAACTGAAAGCTAACGTACTGCTTTATTTACTTATTGAATGAAATTCCCAGGTTATAAATACAGTATTGTAATGTAGAATAAAGTAAAAATAAAATTTAAAAAAAATGTTCAAATCCTCTTTCCACCCTAACGTCAACATAATTATTGTGTTTTAGTTCTTTTCAGATTTTTATTAGAATAGAACTCATGTAAATGGGTTGGAGAATGTAAATTATACAAATGGATTGAAGCAACACTAGTTAATTGATGCTTTTAGTAATATATTTTTAAAGCATAGAGATTCTTTAAATACACTTGTGGGTTGATATAGCACTTTTTGAAAAACTCGTGTATTTAGGATTCATATATAAAATCTAAGTCATAGTTGCTATTTACAAAGAAAAGTGTGATGGACTTAAATCTAGATAGATGAGTGAAACAATAGTGATCAGCCACTGACAGAGTTCTGCTCTCTGAAGCATACAGAGTCTCAGTTGTGCTTTACCCACAGCTCTTCAAAAGATTTTTGATCTGTAGATAAAGAATTTGTTAATACTTTCAAGTTTTAAACTTAAGATCTATAAAGATTTTTCTTTTTCTGAGTCTCATACGTGACAGTTTTACTTAAGCAAGAAAATTCCATCCATATGGAGACCAACAACTCACCCCAGGCATTTTGGGGATACTAACCCTATAACAAAAAAATAAAAGAGCTGCCTGGGAAAAAAATGTAGTTAAGGTTATAATGCAATGAAAGAGAAGAAATGACCTGAAGATTGGGTTTTATGAATTAATACTGAGGGAAATTTACTTATTTTCTTGTCCTTCTATTATTGCCCCTTCATAATTTTGCCTAAGTCAAGGTGTAAATTTAATTTTGTGTTCATCAGAAAAGATGTTCTTATGGATTTGACTTTTTTTCTTTTTTGTCTCACTGCATGTTGGTTTTGTCTTTTTTTCTGGAATCTGTCTCATTTTCACTTACATTATTGATGCCTGTGATTTTATTGGATTTTAAGTTTTCTGAACCCATCTACATGTTATTCTTCCTTGTAAATCCTCACCATTCAGCTTCTTTCAATGCCAGCTGCTCAGGTGATATGCTTGAGAACATCCATGAATGACTAGAAGAAATCTCACATTATAATTGTATCTAGAGAGAAAAGTATTATCACAGCACCTGAAGCCAAGATAGATTATGAAGTACACATACCCAAGAACTTGGCATTCATAGCTCAGGCACTTCCTTAAGACATCTAATAGCTACAATTGTTCTTTCCACTGGCACCTCCGTTGCCTGAGGGGTATGAATAAAGAACAAACATTCTTTTGCTTGATCATTATTCTATAGACCTTTAAAATTACTTCTTTATAATGAATATTCCTGGGAATAGTCACCCTTCAATTTTGATTCAATTACAGGTATCTCCCACTTTTTGAAAGTTTGCTCTATGCCACTTCGCTTTTACAAAAGACCTACATTAGTATTCATTTCTTTTTGCATATCCAAAGAAATCCAAAATGGATTTTCCCTTTTACAAAAAACAGTGAAGAGTGAAAATGGCAGTGAGATTATTTTGCAGCTGGCGAGAACACCAAGCGGCAAGAGTGGCACCACCAAGCTCCTTTCCTGGGAACTGCAGTCAGCAGGATGAAACATCAGTAAGCATCTATGCTTTAGCTTGATGTGTCCAAAGGTAATTGCTTCTTCTTTGAACAATATTCTGCTTACCACTGATGTCATATTAATGCTCTACTTTTTGGATAATGGGGAATCTCTCTATTATGAAGTAAAGCCCTGCGATCTGAATTGTTAAAAACAGTGTAGGCAATATTGATGTAGATGGCCCAGAAACTATCCTTTGGGAAACATTGTTCTAATTATTTTATTCCTCATGTGGTTGGTTGTTAGCTTCTAAACATATCCAAGATCCCCTTTACATCAATTATCACAAAAGAAAAAGAAAACAATTAAAGAAAGGATGTATCCTGCAAAACTCCAATTGTAATGGTAGTTAAATTATTTGACAAGAACTCAAACAGAAATTATTGTTTCTTACTATTAACCCAGCTACAAATGAATCCCACCTGTGATCAAGGTATTGGTTGCTCATTTGTGTCTTAACTCTTTACATTCCCTTCTCCAGGGGATCTTCCTGTCGCAGGGATGACCGAGGAGACCCTGGGTCTCCTGCATTGGCAAGCAGATTCTTTACCATCTGAGCCACTAGGGTGAATAAGGTAGTGCATCTTACTACTACCATTATTACTAACATTTCATAACTCACAGCTTTATAGATAAGGAATGAACAACAGACAATTCTGGATATGTAGTTGAAATGATGACCAACCACTGGCATTCATATGACTCCAAGTCAAAATGCCCAATAATTTCAACATTATCATAAATTTTTACTGATAATTAGAAAACACAAACTTGTTTTAAAATGGCATTTCTTCATTTTGTGAAACCTAAATTATTTATAGAAATGTTGCAAATAACAATTGCCATTTTTGCTTCTTATATAATAATTTCATATACCACAATTTCAATATTAAAAATTAAAGGATAAAATTCTGAAAGAGATGGGAATACAAGACCACCTGACCTGCCTCTTAAGAAATCTATATGCAGGTCAGGAAGCAACAGTTAGAACTGGACATGGAACAACAGACTGGTTCCAAGTAGGGATAGGAGTGCATCAAGGCTGTGTATTGTCACCCTGCTTATTTAACTTATATGCAGAGTATGTCATGAGAAATGCTGGGCTGGAAGAAACACAAGCTGGAATCAAGATTGCCAGGAGAAATATCAATAAACTCAGATATGCAGATGACACCACCCTTATGGCAGAAAGTGAAGAGGAGCTAAAGGGCCTCTTG
>SJYF01000338.1:13122974-13140884 GCA_006410515.1 Procapra przewalskii
TCATGGCATCCGGTCCCATCACTTCATGGGAAAATGATGGAGAAACATTGGAAACAGTGTCAGACTTTTTTGTGTGTGTGCTCCAAATTCACTGAGGATGGTGACTGCAGCCATGAAATTAAAAGTCGCTTACTACTTGGAAGAAAAGTTATGACCAACCTAGATGGTATATTCAAAAGCAGAGACATTACTTTGCCGACTAAGGTCCATCTAGTCAAGGCTATGGTTTTTCCAGTGGTCATGTATGGATGTGAAGGTTGGACTATGAAGAAGGCTGAGTGCCGAAAAATTGATGCTTTTGAACTGTCGTGTTGGAGAAGATCTTGAGAGTCCCTTGGGCTGTAAGGAGATCCAACCAGTCCATTCTGAAGGAGATCAACCCTGGGATTTCTTTGGAAGGAATGATGCTGAAGCTAAAACTCCGGTACTTTGGCCACCTCATGCGAAGTATTGACTCATTGGAAAAGACTCTGATGCTGGGAGGGTTTGGGGGCAGGAAGAGAAGGGGACGACCGAGGATGAGATGGCTGGATGGCATCACTGACTTGATGGACATGAGTCTGCGTGAACTCCGAGAGATGATGAACAGGGAGGCCTGGTGTGCTGCGATTCATGGGGTCGCAAAGATTCAAACACAATTGAGTGACTGAAGTGAATTAATTAAGTGTCCCCTTTGTATGAGGCATTAGGGTTAGGAAATAAAATTTAGGGTAGACTAAGATTATAGCAACTCAATGAAGGTAATGTAGATGCAAGAATATTTACAGTATGTTTGAGAAAAATATTAAATAGTATTTGGAGCATTCCCAAATTATTTCTGCTCTGCAATTGGACCATTTGACAGTCCTGTATCCATGCTTTGACTCTGATTTTTAGCTCTATCCAAATTCCTTCTCTTTTACAGCAAATTCTACAAAAACAATCAAATCTCTTTATAACATTTCCCTGAATCTTTCCCAAGCTAAAAGTTATTTGATGTCCCTTCTAGACATTGTGAGAGTTTATTATTATATTTCTCTTTTGTCATTGTTTCCTTTATACCATGACTTATACTATGCTGTGCTTTTAGAGTCTCCCACTTGATCTGGACTCCACATACTTTTATAGCATAGGAACTCAACAGATGTTACAATTTTGTTGAACATGAAATATCTGAACTTTGGTATGAATTGAGGAATAAAATTCACGTTTTCATAAAATAGCTCTTTAGGATGATAAATAGGTTAATCACTTTCATAGAATACTGATCACTGATACTATGGTAGATAGACACCAAAGCAGAGAAATATTTCATTCATTCATATATATTTTCATTCAATAAATAGTCATAAAGAGATTACTATGTATCCACCACTTTTAGGCGCAGGACTCAAGTGATACCAAGGACTGAATTGTACCCTCTCAAAATTTATATGTTGAAACTTTAACCCCACAGTGTGACTAAATTTGTAGTAAGGAAATAATTAAGGTGAAATAGAATCATAAGGGAAGGATCTTGACCCAACAGGATTAATGTCCTTATAAGAGGAGACACCAGAGAGGTGACTCTGTCTTTACCTTGTGGTGACAGGGAGATGCCAGCTATCTGCAAGCCAGAAAGAAAGCATTCACCAGGCACTGTATCACCTGGCACCCTGAGCTTGAATTTCCCAGCCTCCAGAACTATGAGAAAATAAATTTTTGTTTTTGAAGCCACACAGTCTATGATACTTTATGAGTAGCCTGAGCAGACTAATACAAGTGGTAAGTAAGAAAACGTCCTATACACATTCTGGTGGGAGAAACTAATGTAAATGTTATTAGAATGAATTATGCATGAGTAATAATCACAGAAAACTAGCCAATCTGACCACAGGTCAAGGGCGAGGCTGAGACAAGGTCAGGGGCAACAGCTGAGACGAGCTACCCCACTTTCAAGGGACTTATGATACTCTCTCGCAACATCTACCATCTTACTTGGGTTTCTCTTACCTTGGACATGAGGTATTTCTTCACAGCTACTCCAGCAAAGCACAGCCGCTGCTCCTTACATTAGATGCTCAAACTACCACACAATTGCACTCATCTCACACACTAGTAAAGTACTGCTCAAAAATCTCCCAGCCAGGCTTCAGCAATGCATGAACAGTGAACTTTCAGAAGTTCAAGCAGGTTTTAGAAAAGGCAGAGGAACCACAGATCAAATTGCCAACATCTGCTGGATCATGGAAAAAGCAAGAGAGTTCCAGAAAAACATCTATTTCTGCTTTATTGACTATGCCAAAGCCTTTGACTGTGTGGATCACAATAAACTGTGCAAAATTCTTCAAGAGATGGGAACACCAGGCCACCTGACCTGCCTCTTGAGAGACCAATATCCAGGTCAGGAAGCAATAGTTAGAACTGCACATGGAACAACAGACTGGTTGCAAAGAGGAAAAGGAGTCTGTCAAGGCTGTTTATTGTCACCCTGCTTCTTATTTAACTTCTATGCAGAGTACATCATGAGAAATGCTGGGCTGGAAGAAGCACAAGCTGGAATCAAGATTGCAGGTGGAAATATCAATAACTTCAGATATGCAGATGACACCACCCTTATGGCAGAAAGTGAAGAAGAACTAAAAAACCTCTTGGTGAAAGAAGAGAACGAAAAAGTTGGCTTAAAACTCAACATTCAGAAAACTAAGATTATGGCATCTGGTCCCATCACCTCATGGCAAATAGATGGGGAAACAGTGTCAGGCTATTTTTTGGGCTTCAAAATCACTGCAGATGGTGATAGCAGCCATGAAATTAAAAAATGCTTACTCCTTGGAAGGAAAAATTTTGACCAACCTAGACAGCATATTGAAAAGCACAGATATTATTTTGCCAACAAAGGTCCATCTAGTCAAGGCTATCATTTTTCCAGTGGTCATGTATGGATGTGAGAGTTGGACTGTGAAGAAAGCTGAGCACCAAAGAATTGATGCTTTTGAACTGTGGTATTGGAGAAGACTCTTGAGAGTCCCTTGGACTGCAAGGAGATCCAACCAGTCCATTCTAAAGGAGATCAGTCCTAGGTGCTCATTGGAAAGACTGATGCTGAAGCTGAAACTCCAATACTTTGGCCATCTCATGCGAAGACTTGACTCATTGGAAAAGATCCTGATGCTGAGAGAGATTGGGCGCAGGAGGAGAAGGGGACGACAGAGGATGAGATGACTGGATAGCATCACTGACTCGAAGGAAAAGAGTTTGAGTAAACTCCGGGAGTTGGCGATGGACAGGGAGGCCTGGCGTGCTGTGATTCATGGGGTCGCAAAGAGTCAGACACGACTGAGTGACTCAACTAAACTGAACTGATGCATAAGTGCCAATTCCCCATCTTAAGTCCTTATTGAAAGCAATGAAGGAATGAATCAACTGAACGAAATATTAAAAGTTTATAGATATCTCAGAAAAGAATGATAAGGTAGTTAACTTTAAAGAAAACTATCAGAGCACTTCTTGAATTAGGTAAGAGTGAAGAGAATAAAGATTCTAATATTTGAAGAGGTCTGGGAACCATTACCTATTATGAGAAGATGAAATTGGGAGGCATAACTAAATCATTTTTGGTCAAGTGTTAAGTTATGGAGAAATATAAAGGGACTGTCTTGATCTCCCTAGGAAGAGTTTCCCCAAAGGTTGAAGAAAATGAATAAATGAGGGAAGGCTGCTTTAGGATCATTGAAATGGTTTGTTTGATCCTGATCTCTGATTTCTGGAAGAACAGTTGCTTTTTTGCAAGGCAAGGCAAAGGTCTCAACATTCAATAACAGTAGACGAGATGTTAGAGAAACTAATTTTTAGACAAGAGCACATATGTGTATGGTGGTGGGATTTTAGAAGTATTACTCAGAGAGTAGCAGCAACTTTGTGTAATCTGAAAAGATAGACAGACCTACTATTATCCTGGACCTTCATCCTATATTCAGGATATTATGTCCAAGAAAAGTCAAATTTTCAATTATTTCAAAATTAAAGAATAGTTTGCATCTATGTAGTAGATTCTGTTTGGTCGTTTGATAGCATGGAGAGTTAAGAGGGCAGATGGTATACAAAGAGAACATGAGAAGTTTAACCTTAACTTTAGTAATTATTAACCTAAGGATCCATGCAATTCATCATAATAGTAGGAAGAGCTAATAAATGTTGCACTTTCACTGTTTGTCAGATCCTGTGTTCTACATAAATGATCTCAACTAATTTACTCCTTTGGAGTGTCCATGTGGTATTTGTCTTTTCAGCATTTGCTGAAAAAACATCATAGAGTGTTTCATAAACAAATTGTGAATGACTCTGTTTAAACCAAAAATGATATTCACTCATGGAAAGACTCAGACTTTGCTATTGGCTCTCTATTCTTTGATAGGTCTATCATTTACTGAAATAAAGGCAAAATTAGCACAATCATCTGATTTTTAATTGGCATAGATCTGGGTGGAATAGGTAATGCAGTAATCAAAGAGTGGCCTTTAAGATGATCTACCTAGCTCATTATGATGAGTTTAAACAAATAGGTACAAAATTAAATATATATTTATTATCATGTGTTTTATCATTCTTCTTACTTGGAGGGCAAATGCATAGTTATTTTATGTATTTTGTCACTTTCCACACATGAAGTAATGTTAATTTAGCAGTTTTAACTGAGGAACAAAGAGGTCATAGATATAATATTTATGGATATCACACTGAGATGAATATTTTGAAGAGTAAAAAATCTGGTTACATAATTCTTAGTTTATTATCTACATTCAGACTTTTAAAGAATTATGTCATCCATGATTAAAAAAGATTTGAAAGATATGTTTGGAGATAGCAAACTATTGTGTGTCAAGTAATTCCCAAGTGTAAAGAATAATGGGTGCCTGACCCTTATCTCAAGATTAGTGAGATAAGCTTCAAGAAAACTGAGTGGAGAACTTGGCATGTATGTCCTGAAGTTGCGATGATAAAGAGGACACTTTTTACTTCTGCAATTAAAAGGGAAGCGGTGGGATGATTAGCCTTTCAAAATGTAAGCAAAGAAAGGATACATGAATTGGGCTCAGCTTATATTTCCCAGTTTGGACAAAAGATATATTTCCCAGAAATGAGGTATGGGCCACATGAGTAAGACAGGTGTCTTTAGGTTTTCTTGGATCATGTCTGAGAGGGCTGCCCATGGGCTGGAAACCTCAACAAAGAGAAGTCATGGTTAGCAGAAGATTCTTTGGGGCTGCTAAATAAGTAAGCAGCAAGACAGAGGAAAGTCCAAAATCTGTATCAAGAAGAAAAAATACGACAGATCACAAGGGACTGAATCTCTGAAGAAACCATATGTGATAAATGGCTTCAAAAACGTTTGACAATGTGTCACATCCCTATAACCACACCCTTAGGCAGTCCTTTCTCATGTGGACTCTGTGTTTGGTCATAGGATTTGTTTTTGCCAATGGAATAAAAACAAAAATGACACAGGCAGCAATTTTAAAACTACCGAGCATCAGGGATAGCCTTCCCTTTTCACGTTCTTTGTACTCTGCCATGTGAAGAAGCCATATTACCTTCTTGATAGATGCAACATCAAACACAACTAAGCCTGCTGTCCCAGGTTACACTAAACCTACCTCCAAACATATGAGTAAGGCCTTCTGAGACCATCCAGCCCCAGTGTAGCCATGATCTGATTTATGAGCCAACCCAATCAAGAGAAGAAAAGCCCAGCCCACTCAGTAGAAGTACACAGCTGACCTGTAGACTCATGAAATATAAAAAAAAGCTGCTGCTTTAAAACACCAAGTGTTGGGACAATTTGCTCACAGGGAAAGTTAGTTGATAAACCATAAAAGTCCCAGCTGAAATAAAGGAAGCTTTAAATACTAGCCAGGTCTAAACAGCTTAGTGTCAGCTCATGGCAGAAGCAGTGATTCAAGAATTTTTCCCTGCCTCCTTATCATTTTCGACTCTCTTCACTTTCTATTCCAGAGAGTTCAGAAACATCAAAAGTGAGCTGAGAGGGAGAAGGAGAGAAGGAGCAGCCCCCTCCATGAGCAGCCCCCTCCACCAACTGCATGCCTGGATTCTAGAGGGAATTAAGAATTAGCTTTAAACACATCAAAATGGTTAGATTTTTGAATATTATATAGGAGTGAACAAAATAACAGTGTTCAGCAGCTCTCAGTGAGGATGATGAAATTAGGTGTGATTTGAAAAAGGAATGAAACAGACTGAATTTTCATCCAGGAGCAAAGAAAAAAGCTTCTTCAATACATTTCATGAAATGCTTTTTTTCTACCCAGTGAAGGCTCTTTTCCTGATACCCTGATTATTTACAGAGCAATTAAACATCCAGCAATTTTTAGTAGCTATATATATGTGTGTGTGTATATTTGTGTGTATTTGAGGTTTAGTTATAAAACTCTAAATACCAATATCATTAAGGATTCTTGGGAAATGTATGATTTTGAAGATAATTTATAAGCTATAGTTTCTTTTAGTGTTCTGCTTTGAAATGTACATACCTGCCATGGAATCAGTGAACCTCGAAAAGCTTTCTTCCTTCATAGATTCACGGCTTTACATTACAACAGAGTGACAACTTAAATGTCCTTAATGGTATTATGCTTCATTGATTCTGGAAATAGATGAGCCTTAGTAACACTAATCCTTTTCCACATGGCATAATTATAAATGGATGGAGTCTTACTCACATTTTCTATGTGAAATTTAGACACAATCAGCAAGGTAAAGAATAAGGTATTTCACATTTTGTATGTTACACTATGAATCCTATATCAGGATATACTTTATTTTTACCCTATTATTCCCGACACAAGGGAAAAGATGAGCACTGTTCACCAAATGTATTTGTTTACTAACAACTGAAAAAACAATAATCACAGAGCTGAACTTTATTTCCTGTGTGTGTAGCACACCTAGTATGGAATCTTGATTTATGTAGAAGTTTTCTTTATTTGGAGAACTACAAGGATTGCCTTTTCCCAATATTACTGATGGAATTATTTGAAATATAAAAATATGTTGCTCTCTAAAAATAAATATTTTTGTCTTCACCTGTGATGAGGTTGGAGAAGACTCTTGAGAGTCCCTTGGACTGCAAGGAGATCCAACCTGTCCACTCTAAAGGAGATCAGTCCTGCATGTTCTTTGGAAGGAGTGATGCTAAAGCTGAAACTCCAGTACTTTGGCCACCTCATGGGAAGAGTTGACTCATTGGAAAAGACTCTGATGCTGGGAGGCATTGGGAGCAGGAGGAGAAGGGGACGACAGAGGATGAGATGGCTAGATGGCATCACTGACTCGATGGATGGGAGTCTGAGTGATCTCTGGGGGTTGGTGATGGACAGGGAGGCCTGGCGTGCTGTAATTCATGGGGTTGCAAATAATCGGACAGAACTGAATGACTGAATTGAACTGAACTGAGCTGTGATGAGGTTAGATGTTGCCATTTTTACTGTTAAAAGGAAAACCTTAAGTCAGATGTGTTTTGAATGAATTATTGATTCACAATGGAAGTTGCTCAAAGCTAAAATGAAATATGTGATACATTCACTACTGTTTGTTCTCTCAGATTTCTAAATACAAAGACAAAAAGGACAGAAAACACTTTGTGTTTGGTATAACCTTGAGAATCAGTCTAACAGTTAACTGTCAAATTGCTGAGTTACTTGCTCTTATTATCTTCCAGCTATTCCACATTCCTTTAATTGATTCAATGTTGTAAAGATAAATGCCTTGGGTTACATGTAACACAGAATACAGTACAATGTAATGCAATTTCATATATAATCTTCTGTAATTGCTTATTACACACAGCTGTACATGAAAGATAGAAACAATAATAGAATAAACAAAAGATATTTAGGCCAAACCTTACTACTAAACTATATAGTGAAAGATCCTGATATAGTTTTTGATCTACCATGTCCAGATGTAAGCAATGAGATGATCAAATTTCCCAAATCTGTTTGGTTTTACATTAGACACAGTAAGAGTTAACTGGCAAAGGACTCACCTTCACAATAGTTAGAATGAATTCTGGGCATTTTAAGAGGGCAAACAACTAATTCACAGTGAAAGTTGATATACAAGGTGTAAGACATCATTAAATTGCCTAAAGACCTGCCACTGTATGATAAAAGCAAAGTATCAAAATTGACCTTGCTATCAATATGAGACTGAAAAAAACCTTAGGCATCAAATGGATGTCAGCTCTATGAAATGCAAACGAATACATAGGTAGCTTAACAACATTTGTTGTTGTTGTTGTTTACTCAGTAAATCATGTCTGACTCTTTTGACCCGATGGACTGTAGCAGGGGGCTTTCCTGGTGACTCAGTGGTAAAGAATTTGCCTGCAGTGCAGGAGACACAGAATACATGGGTTTGATCCCCAGGTCAGGAAGATCCCCTGGAGGAGAGCATGACAACCCACACAATTATTCTAGCTTGGAGAATCCCAAGGCCAGAAGAGCCTGGTGGCCTATGGTCCATGGGGTCGCAAAGTGTCTGATACAACTGAAGCAAACAAGCGCATAGGCATGGACTGCAGCCCTCCAGGCTCCTCTGTCTAAGAACTTCCTTCTGCAGGGGGTCTTCCCAACCCAGGGATCGAACTCTTCATCTCCTGCATTGGCAGGAGGATTCTTTACTCATGAGCCAACAAGGAAGCCTTAATATCATTTAGCCAGGACCAAATTTTAATGGAAAAAGGATGGTAAAACACATTCATTTAGGCTGAACATAAATTTTTATTAATTATCAATGTTCAACAAAATGCACAATTCCAAAAGCATGTAATGCCTTATTAATTTTTCACAGTTATTGCTCTCATTACATTGCCAACCTCTGAGGATTCTCTATTCTGCAGATACACCTTAGTAATAATCTAACTCTTCTAAGTTGACAAATTATCAGAGTTTGACTAGACAAATTAAGAGACTCATACAAAACTAATTTTATAATGAGTTCATAACAGTGTACAGTGTTACTAAAGAATCAAGGATTGTGTCCCTATTCAAGGCTGTCAAATGTTTCCTAATGGTAAAAAGTTTGGAGGGCATGAATCCAAGGACTGCAGGGGATGATCTGAATAACATTTCTATGAATGTGAACTTTTAAATTTCTAGTTATAATAATACAGATTATTGAAGTTTCTTTAACTGCAACCCCACATCTGAGATCAGGGGTGGTGGCTGAGAGGAGCTACCTCATGCCCGAGAGGAGCAGCCCCACGCCCAAGGAGCGATGACTGTGCAGGTGCAAGAGGGTCAAGGGGAGCTATTCCATCTTCAAGGTCAGGAGGGGCGGCTGTGAAGAGATACCCCTCGTCCAAGGTAAGGAGCAGTGTCTGCTCTTGCTGGAGCAGCCATGAAGACAGATACCCCATGTCCAAGGTAAGAGAAACCCAAATAAGATGGTAGGTGTTGCGAGAGGGCATCTGAGGGCAGACACACCGCAACCATAATCACAGAAAGCTAGCCAATCTGATCACATGGACCATAGCCTTGTCTAACTTAATGAAACTAAGCCATGCTGTGCGGGATCACCCAAGATGGACGCATCATGGTGGAAAGTTCTGACAGAAACTGGCCCACTGGAGAAAGGAATGGCAAACTATTTCAGTATTCTTGCCTTGAGAACCCCATGAACAGTATGAAAAGGCAAAATGATAAGATACTGAAAGAGGAACTCCCCAGGTCAGTAGGTGCCCAATATACTACTGGAGATCAGTGGAGAAATAACTCCAGAAAGAATGAAGGGATGGAGCCAAAGCAAAAACAATACCCTGTTGTGGATGTGACTGCTGACAGAAGCAAGGTTCGATGCTGTAAAGAGCAATATTGCATAGAAACCTGGATTGTCAGGTCCATGAATCAAGGCAAATTGGAAGTGGTCAAACAGGAGATGGCAAGACTGAATGTCGACATTCTAGGAATCCGTGAACTAAAATGGACTGGAATGGGTGAATTTAGCTCAGATGACCATTATACCTACTACTGTGGGCAGGAATCCCTGAGAAGAAATGGAGTAGCCATCATGGTCAACAAAAGAGTCCAAAATGCAGTACTTGGATGCAATCTCAGAAATGACAGAATGATCTCTGTTCATTTCCAAGGCAAACCATTCAATATCACAGTAATCCAAGCCTATGCCACAACCAGTAATGCTGAAGAAGCTGAAGTTGAAGAGATATATGAAGACTTACAATACCTTTTAGAATGAACAACCAGGAAAGATGTCCTTTTCATTATAGGGGATTGGAATGCAAAAGTAGGAAGTCAAGAAACACCTAGGATAACAGGCAAATTTGGAATTGGATTACAGAATGAAGCAGGGCAAAGGTTAATAGAGTTTTACTAAGAGAACACACTGTTCATAGCAAACACCCTCTTCCAACAACACAGAGGAAGACTCAACACATGGGCATCACCAGATGGTCAACACCAAAATCAGATTGATTATATTCTTTGCAGCCAAGATGGAGATAATCTTGGCAGCCAAAAATGGAGAAGTTCTATATAGTCAACAAAAACAAGACCAGGAGCAGACTGTGGCTCAGATCATGAACTCCTTATTGCCAAATTCAGACTTATATAGAAGAAAGTAGGGAAAATCACTAGACCATTCAGGTATGAACTAAATCAAATTCCTTATAACTATACAGTAGAAGTGAGAAATAGATTTAAGGGACTAGATCTGATAGACAGAGTGCAGATGAACTATAGATGGAGGTTCCTGACATTGTACAGGAGGCAGTGATCAAGACCATCCCCATGGAAAAGAAATGTAACAAAGCAAAATGGCTGTCTGGGAGGACTGACAAATAGCTGGGACAAGAAGAGAAGTGAAAAGCAAAGGAGAAAAGGAAAGATAGAAGCATCTGAATGCAGAGTTCCAAAGAATAGCAAGGAGAGATAAGAAAGCCTTCCTCAGCAATCAACGTAAAGAAATAGAGAAAAGCAACAGAATGGAAAAGACTAGAGATCTCTTCAAGAAATTAGAGATACCAAGGGCATTTCACACAAAGATGGGCTCTATAAAGGACAGAAATGATATGGACCTAAGAGAAGCAGAAGATATTAAGAAGAGGTGGCAAGAATACACAGAAGTACTGTACAAAAAAGAGCGTCACAACCCAGATAATCATGATGGTGTGATCACTCAAGTAGAGGCAGACATCCTGGAATGTGAAGTCACGTGGGCCTAAGAAAGCATCACTACGAACAAAGCTAGTGGAAGTGATGGAATTCCAGTGGAGCTATTACAAATCCTGAAAGGTGCTGCTATGAAAGTACTGCACTAATATGCCAGCAAATTTGGAAAACTCAACAGTGGCCACAGGACTGGAAAAGGTCAGTTTTCATTCCAATCCCAAAGAAAGGCAATGCCAAAGAATGATCAAACTACCACACAATTGCACTCATCTCACCCAACTCCAGTACTCTTGCCTGGAAAATCCCATGGATGGAGGAGTCTGGTAGGCTGTAGCCCATGGGGTCCCAAAGAGTCGGACACACTGAGCGACTTCCCTTTCACTTTTCCCCTTCATGCATTGGAGAAGGAAATGGCAACCCACTCCAGTGTTCTTTCCTGGAGAATCCCAGGGACGGGGGAGCCTGGTGGGCTGCCATCTACGGTGTCACACAGAGTCAGACACGACTGAATTGACTTAGCAGCAGTAGCAGCAGCACACTCTAGTAAAGTAATGCTCAAAATTTTCCAAGCCAGGTTTCAGTAATACGTGAACCATGAACTTCCAGATATTCAAGCTGGTTTTAGAAAAGGCAGAACAACCACAGATCAAATTGCCAACATCTGCTGGATCATCGAAAAAGCAAGAGAGTTCCAGAAAAACATCTATTTCTGCTTTATTGACTATGCCAAAACCTTTGGCTGTGTGGACCACAATAAACTGTTCAAATTCTGAAAGAGATGGGAATTCCAGACCACCTGACTTGCCTCTTGAGAACCCTATATCCAGATCAGGAAGCAACAGTTAGAACTGGACATGGAACAACAGACTGGTTCCAAATAAGAAAAGGAGTACATCAAGGCTGGATATTGTCACCCTGCTTATTTAACTTATATGCAGAGTACATCATGAGAAACGCTGGGCTGGAAGAAGCACAAGCTGGAATCAAGTTTGCAGGGTGAAATATAAGTAACCTCAGATATGTAGATGACACCACCTTTATGGCAGAAAGTGAAGAGGAACTAAAAAGCCTCTTGATGAAAGTGAAAGTGGAGAGTGAAAAAGTTGGCTTAAAGCTCAACATTCAGAAAACGAAGATCATGGCATCAGGTCCCATCACTTCATGGGAAATAGATGAGGAAACAGCAGAAACAGTGTCAGACTCTATTTTTGTGGGCTCCAAAATCACATCAGCTGGTGATTTCAGTCATGGAATTAAAAGAGGCTTACTCCTTGGAAGAAAAGTTATGACCAACCTAGGTAGCATATTCAAAAGCAGAGACATTACTTTGGCAACAAAGGTCTGTCTAGTCAAGGCTATGGTTTTTCCAGTAGTCATGTATGGATGTGAGAGTTGGACTGTGAAAAAAGCTGAGTGCTGATGAATTGACGTTTTTGAACTGTGGTGTTGGAGGAGACTCTTGAGGGAGTCCCTTGGACTGCAACGAAATCCAACCAGTCCATCCTAAAGGAGATCAGTCCTGGGTGTTCATTGGAAGGACTGGTGGTAAAGCTGAAACTCCAACACTTTGGTGACCTCTTGGGAAGAGTTGACTCACTGGAAGACTCTGATGCTAGGAGGCATTAAGGGCAGGAGGATAAAGGCACTTTTAAATATACACACATATTGAAGTATTATTCAGTTATAAAAAAGAAAAGCTTGCCATTTTTCAAGACAAGGATGAAAGCTGAGGCAACATATCGACAGACAATGAGTTGACTGGATGGCATCACCGACTAGATGGACATGATTTTGAGTGAACTCTGGGAGTTGGTGATGGACAGGGAGGCCTGACGTGCTGCGATTCATGGGGTCGCAAAGAGTTGGACACGACTGAGCGACTGAACTGAACTGAACTGAACTGAATTGCAACCCACACTGTTTTAAAATAAAATTTGTATTATAAATTCACTTGAAAAGACTCTCTCACACACATAAACAATTTCCTATCTGTTTCATTGATTAAATGGTTTTGCAATCAAATTATCAGGATCAGAAAATGAATGTGCAGCTTGCTCGGTCTGGTCTGACTTTGTGATACCATGGACTGTAGCCCATCAGGCTTCTCTGTCCATGGAATTCTCCAGGTAAGAATACTGGAGTGGGTTGTCATTCCCTTCTCCAGGGGAACTTCCTGACCCAGGGATCAAACCCAGGTCTCCCGCACTGCAGGCAGTTTCTTTACCATCTGAGCCACTGGAGAACACTGAGTTAAACTGGCAAGAGTTGATAACTGAATTCTTAAAAAAAAAAAAAATTCTTTGTACCTTTCTTGAGATATAACTGATATATAATATGTTTATGGTGTACAATTTGATGATTTGATGCACATATATATTGTGAAGTGATTGCCACAAAATGGTTAAATAACACATTCATCAGTCTACATAGTTGCCTTCTTTCTATTTGCCATTGTGAACATTTAAGATCTACTCTCTTAGGAACTTATAAGAATAAAATGTAACTGTTAACTGTAATCATCATGCTGTATATTAAATCCCCAGAGTTTATATATCTTATAGCTGAAAGGTTTTACAGTTTGACCACTTTCTCTCATTTGTATTTGGCAACCAAAAATTTACATTATGATCTATTAATTTTGATTGTTTTAGATTCTACATATAAGTGAGATCTTACACTATTTGTCTTTGTTAATCTGACTTACTTCACTTAGTATGATGCCTCAGCTTTCATCCTTGTCTTGAAAAATGGCAAGCTTTTCTTCTTTTTTATAACTGAATAATACTTCAATATGTGTGTGTATTTAAAAGTGCCCATATATTCATTTTATATGAATCTTTATTCATTTGTTTACCATAGACACTTAGGTTGCTTACATATATTGGCAATCATAAATAATGCTGGAATAATCCCTGGTGGCTCAGCAGTAAAGAGTCCATCTGCCAATGTAGGAGACATGGCAACCCACACTCCAATATTCTTGCCTGGGCAATCCCACAGCCAGAAGAGCTTGGTGGGCTACAGTCCAGGGGTCACAAAAGAGTCAGATAAGACATATGTGAAACAGATGTGAAATGGTATCTGTAAGTCATTTGTATATCTTCTTTGGAAAAATGCCTATTAAGGTCATTTTGACTTCCCTCGTGGCTCAGATGGTAAAGTGTCTGCCTACAATGCAGGAGACCTGGGTTCAATCCTTGGAGAAGGCAATGGCAACCCACTCCAGAATTCTTGCCTGGAAAATCCCATGGATGGAGGAGCCTGGTAGGCTACAGTCCATGGGTCACAAAGAGTCGGACACGACTGAGTGACTTAAAGGTCATTTACCCATTTTTAAGTGGATTATTTCATTCCTTTGCATGGGAGTATCCAGCTGTCTAAAGTTCACATTTTGAAGAAACTGTCTTTTCTCAACTGAGTATTCTTGGCTCCCATATCAAATGTTTGTTGGCTGTATATGCATGAGTTAATTTCTTGGTTCTCAATTGTATTCCATTAGTCTATGTGTCTTTTTAAATGCACGTATCTTTTTCCATCCTTTACTCTCAGCCTATATGGCCTATATGCAAAACCAGGTTTCTTTTAGCAGCATATCATTGAATGTCAATTTTCTTTTAGCCCATTCAAGGTTTTAATGTTTTTATTAGATAATTTAATTTCCTTAAAGTAACAGTGATAGATAAGGATTTACTTTTGCCATGTGACTGTTTTAAGACTCTTTCAAATAATCTGCCTTTGAATTAATTTATTCTTCTGCTTGGCTGAGCCTATTGTTAAAACTCTTTAGTACACTTTTCAGTTTAGTCATTGTAGTCTTCAGCTCTAGGAATTCTGTTTGCATTCCTGAATGAACTCTAATTTTTTTGTTGTTGAACTTATTTTCTTTTTGTGTTATTTTCCAAATTTTGTTCAGTTTTCTCTCTGTGTGTTCTTATAGTTCACTAAACTTTAAAAGTATTATTCTGAAATCTCTGTCAGACAGTTCATAAATATCCAATCTTCAGGGTCAATTATTAGATTTTATTGGTCATTTGGTGGTTTTATGTTTACGTGATTTTGTGTGATCCTTGTATCCCTGTGCTAGTATCTAAACATTTAAATAAGTGATCTCTTTTTCCAGACTTGCAAATCTGAATTCCAAGTTTGTTGCTGTTAGTTGCTAAGCCATGACTGACTCTTTTGCTACCACATGGACTGTAGCCTGCCAGGCTCCTCTGTCCATGGAATCTTCTAATCAAGAATAGTGAAGTGGGTTGCTATTTCTTTCTCCAAGGATCTTCCCGATCCAAGGATCAAACCCACATCTCTTGTGACTCCTGCCTTGGCAGGCAGATTCTTTACTGCTGAGTAACTGGGGAAGCCCAAATTTCAAGTTTAGATTTAGGATAATCAATTTCTTTTTGTTCATATCAGTTCCAGATTGAAACATAAACACACATAAAATATAGAGCAACAGTTTCTCACTGCTTTATATATCAATATAGTTAAATAAAAATGCCCAAATTGCTGCTACCACATACATCACAGTTGAGTTACATAATCTTAGAAATTCAATAAAGAGATTTTATGAAAAAATGAATTGTTTTCATCCTATGGATTCTCAAAATGGTCACCAGTAAACTTCTCAATATCTTTTCACCTCAGTAAAATACATGAAAACAAATTTTTCAAAGAGAAAAAATAGTGACCTATTCCCTTCATTGTAATTTAAACTTGCAGGTAAACTCAGTTTCAAAAAACTCATTAACTTGACAATAGATACTTTTTATTATTTACTTTATATTTATGGTATTTCATATTCAATACCATCACCCATTTTTCAGAGCCTCATTTCCCTTGTATCATTGTCTCTTGCAATTGTCCCTTTACCTGTCTCTTGCTATTACTGGTAACTCTTATGGAGCACTGTTATATGAATATTGTAAAAAAGGCACTCATACATCTCCAAAGTAAAATCCAAACTCTTGAGTGATATTCAGAAGTGGCTCCAACATAATTTGTTTTCCCAATCTTTTCTCAGATATCCCTATATGCTCTAATGCTCCAATCACCAGTTTCCTGAAGAAAAAAAAAAGGTGTCGATTTTCTGCCATTTTATGATCTTCTACAGCAACTTTCAGCCTCTCCAAACGTGATAAAGATCGAGGTTGCCATGTCTCAACTCAACTCCCACTCACTCAAAAAGTTTTCCCCAGTTATTCAGTATATGCAACGCCTTTCCTAGGAATATCTCTTAAATATTCAGCATCTACTCAATGCCAGGCTCAGTACTACTCATTGTGGTCACTTCTTTCATGAAGATTTTTGGCTGAGTATGGGAAGAGACACAAGTAAAGGTATAATAAAAATATAATACAGTAGGTTATGGTAGCAGTCCAGGTTGGTGTGAGAGTACAAATAGGCGATGTTGACCAAATAAAGTGAGAGAAAGGAAATCCTGGAGACCTGTTCTGAGTCTTGAAAGACAGGGAGTTGGTGGAATAAGGATAAGCAAGGTATTCAAGCTGTGCTGTGCTTAGTGGCTCAGTCGTGTCTGACTCTGCCTGCCAGGCTCCCCTGTCCATAGGGATTCTCCTAGCAAGAATACAGGAGTGGGTTGCTATGCCCTCCTCCAAGGGATATTCCTAACCCAGGGATTGAACCCAGGTCTTCTGCATTGTAGGCAGATTCTTTACCATCTGAGCCACCAGGGCAGCCCCAGGATATTGGAGTGGGTTGCCTATCCCTTCTCCAGGGGATCCTCTGGACCCAAGAATAAAGGTGGGGTCTCCTGCAGATTTTTACTAGCTGAGCTACCAAGGAGGATGCCTATTTGCCACATTGGGAAACAAGTCCATGGAAAAGGTGCATTGTTTATTATGCACTAAGCATATACACTGCTCATTCATTCAAGACATAGGTGTTGAGTATATATAAATATAAAACTTTTAGCTTCAAAGAACAAAAATTCTCTTGATGGGTTTCAAGATTTTTTATAAGACAAGACTTTTGATAGTAATATAGCTTCAGAGTGCATCAACTTGGTGGATTTAACAATGTTAACCATTCAGTTCAGTTCAGATCAGTTCAGTTGCTCAGTCATGTCCGACTCTTTGCAACCCCATGAATCGCAGCAGCCCAGGTCTCCCTGTCCATCACCAACTCCCTGAGTTCACTCAAAATCATGTCCTTCGAGTCAGTGATGGCATCCAGCCATCTCATCCTCTGTCATCCACTTCTCCTCTTGCCCCCAATCCCTCCCAGCATCAGAGTCTTTTCCAGTGAGTCAAATCTTTGCATGAGGTGGCCAAAGTACTGGAGTTTCAGCTTTAGCATCATTCTTTCCAGTGAACACCCAGGGCTGATCTCCTTCAGAATGGACTGATTGGATCTCCTTGCAGTCCAAGGGACTCTCAAGATCTTCTCCAACACCACAGTTCAAAAGCATCAATTCATCAGCACTCAGCTTTCTTCACAGTCCAACTCTCACATCCATACATGACCACTGGAAAAGCCATGGCCTTGACTAGATGGATCTTAGTTGGCAAAGTAATGTCTCTGCTTTTCAATATGCTATCTAGGTTGGTCATAACTTTTCTTCCAAGGAGTAAGTGTCTTTTAATTTCATGACTGTAATCACCAACTGAAGTGATTTTGGAGCCCATAAAAATAAAGTCTGACACTGTTTCCATTGTTTCCCCATCTATTTCCCATGAAGTGATGGGACCAGATGCCATGATCTTTGTTTTCTGAATGTTGAGCTTTA
>SJYF01000338.1:13241982-13255697 GCA_006410515.1 Procapra przewalskii
GAATCCCAGGGATGGGGGAGCCTGGTGGGCTGCCATCTGTGGGGTCGCACAGAGTCAGACATGACTGAAGCGACTTAGCAGCAGCAGCAGCAGCAGTCTGTGGGGTTGCAAAGAGTCGGACACGACTGAGCAACTGAACTGAACTCAGTGAAATGAATGACCACTGAGTCTATAACAAGTAACAGGAAAAACTGTATGGAATAAATAGGAGAATTTGAGAGTATGAAATTCCAAGCAAAGAAGGAACATTGGACACATGTACACCCATGGCTGATTCATGTAAATGTATGGCAAAACCACTATAACATTGTAATTAGCCTTCAATCAAAATATTAATTTAAAAAAAATAAAATTATTTTTAGAGTTTTCTTGGAGGAAGGTTAACCAAGATAGTGACATAGGAAGTTCCTGAAATTTCCTCCCATGGACATATCAAATGTAAAGCTACATATGAAACAATGACCTCTGAGAGAAATCAAGAAACTCACTGAACAACTCCTACATGCTGGGTGAATAAGAAAATACCCACATCAAATTTGATAGAAAAGGTTGAAATACACTGTTGCTATAAACACTAACAGGTTTATAGCCACTCAGGGGACAGGGGCCTGGATTACTGGGCTTTAATATCTAGCATGGCTTTCACTCATGAGTCTCAAGGACTATAGCAAACTAAGAAAGGTTTCTTAACCAGCTGTCTCCCCAGGGCTTAGCAGAGAGGGAATAGATAAAAACACCCATCTCCCAGTCTTCCCTTGAAAGGAGTCAGCCTGCATATAGTGCAGGGTCAATCTCCCTATAGCACAGGCTCTCATCTGCATCTCCCTGGAAGGAGTTTGTGACACACCTGTGCTGCAGCTTTTGCAGATGAATACCCAGATCAATTGGCTCTTACAGCCAACGGGGCTTCCATTTATGAAACCCACAGGACAGTAGCAAATGAAATAGTACTTAATAGGTACAAGTGTACCCCCACCCCCGTGGCTATACCCTCAAGCTCAGAACAGAAGGAACAGGCAAAAAGTTTCATCACCCAGTTCCTTCTGGAAAGCATTTAAACCTACTATCTTAGTTGCTGCCTCTGGGCCCGATTTCCAATAAGTCTGCATCTAGGCAATGCCTGTGATTCTTCCCTTTGGGACACTGAATATGGAGTTCCAAGTCCTGACACATCTTCAGCTACTGGTGGCCACGAAGAGCACAGAATGTATCTGAGACAAAGGACTGAGAATCAGCCAGGTACCTGGGTTGAGCTGACTGACAAGGTTCATCCCCTACATGAGAACCAGCACCCCCTGCCCCGCAGTCCAACAAGACTAACGTTTTATCTACTGGACAGAAACCAACAGAAAGTCAAGAAAAATGAAGACACAAAAAAGCGTGTTCCCCTCAAAAAAGAACAAGATAAATCTTCAGAAACAGATCTTAATGAAACAGAAATAAGTCATTTAACTGATAGAGAGTTCAAAATATCAGTCATAAATATGCTCACTGAGTTAAGAAGAGCAATGTATGAACAAAGTAAGAACTTCAACAAAAAGAAAATATTTTCAAAATACCAAATAGAAATCACAGCACTGAAGAAAACAATAATTGAACTGAAAAGTTCAGTAGACGGCTCAATAATAGACTAGATAAATCAGACAAGAGGCAACAATAAGTCCATACCTATTAATAATTACCTTAAGTGAAAATTCCCTAATCAAAGCATAGAGTAGCTGAGTGGAAAAAAAAATCAGCTTATGCTGCCTATGAGAGACACACTTCAAATTTAGAGATGCATATAGATTAAGAGTGAAGGAATGGAAATATATTCCATGCAAATGGAAACCAAAAGATATGAGTAATACTCGTATCAGACACATCAGACTTTAAGCCAAAAACTATAGCAAGAGACAAACAAGATCATTATATAATGATAAAGGGATCAATTCATCAAGAAGATATAACATTAATAACTATTTCCCCAATATGCTGCTGCTGCTACTGCTAAGTCACTTCAGTCGTGTCTGACCCTGTGCAACCCCATAGACGGCAGCCCACCAGGCTCCTCTGTCCCTGGGATTCTCCAGGCAAGAACACTGGAGTGGGTTGCCATTTCCTTCCCCAATGTACATGCATCTAAGTATATAAAGTAAGTATTAACATATATGAAGGGGAAAATAGACAGTAGTCCAAAAACAGTAAAGAACCTAGATACCTCTATTTCAACAATGGATAGATCATTCAGCCAAAAAAATCAATAGACAGTGGACTTGAATGACACATTAAACAAGATAGACCTAACAGTTACAGAACATTGTATCCAACAGCAGAAAAATACAGGTTCTTCTTAAAAGCACATGGAACATTCTCCAAGACAGATCATAACAGGACACAAAACAAGTGTTACTAAACTAGAATTTAAAATGCTTAGAATCTGAATAAACTAGATCAATGGACCTAAGAACTGTCTAACAGATATACAATATGGACAAAACTTTAGCTAGACTTACCAAGATAAAAGAGAGAAGACTCAAATAAACATATTATAAATGAAAGAGGAGACATTACAACTGATACAACACAAATACATAGAAAGGATAATAGATAATTATGAAAAAAATTATAAAGGAACATATTGGACAACCAAAAAGAAATGGATAAATTCCTGGAAAAATAAAGCCTACAATGACTGAATTGGGAAGAAACTGAAAATCTGAAAAGACCAATTACTAGTAAGGAAATCAAGCCTGGTGAATAATACCAAGAATTTACAGAAGAACTAATGTCAACTTTCTCAAATTCCTCCAACAAATAGAAGAATAAGGAATACAATAATGCTCATTTTATAGGCCATCATTACCCTGATATCAAAGCAAAGATACTACAAAAAAAGAAGAAGAAGAAGATAACAAGACAATATCCCTGATGAACATAGATGCAAAATGTTCAACAAATATTAGCAAAACAAACTCAACAGGATATTAAAGGAATCATACAACATGGTAGAGTGGGATTCATTCCAAGGATGCAAGGATGGCGCAGCAGCTACAAAACAGTAAGTGTGATATGTCACAGTAATAAGTGAAGGATAAAAATCACATGATAATCTCAATAGATGCAGAAAAAGCATTTCACAAAGTGCACCCTTATTTCATAACAAAACTCTCAACAATATGGCTATGGAAAAAAAATACCTCAACATAATAAAGTCTATATACAGCAAAACCACAGTTAACATCATACTCAATACTGAAATGCTAAACCTTTTTATTTTCTAAGATCAGCAATAAGACTGGGACTTTCCTCATGATCCAGGATGTCCACTCTTTCCATTTTTATTCACTTTATTCATATTACTCATTTATTCATATTATTCAATTTATTACAATTGGTTTAAAATTCTGAGAGTGGATAAGAAAGACAAAAGGTAAGACTAGATTGAAATGTTTTTGTGACATCTCACAGGATTGTTGTTATTGTTCAGTTGTTAAGTTGTGTCCAACTCTTTGCAACCCCATAGACTACAGCATACACCCCAGGCTGCTCTGTCCTCTACTTTCTCTCAAAGTTTGCTCAAATTCATCCATTGAGTCGCTGATGCTATTTAACCATCTCATCATCTGCTGCCCTCTTCTCCTTTTGCCTTCAATCTTTCAAAGCATCAGAGTCTTTTCTAATGAGTTAGCTCTTTGCATCAGGTGGCCAAAGTATTGGAGCTCCAGCTTCAGCATCAGTCCTTTCAGTGAATATTCAGGGTTGATTTCCTTTAGGAATGACAAGGTTGATCTCCCTGCTGTCCAAAGCACACTCAAGAGTCTTCTCCAGTACCACAATTTGAAAGCATCAGTTCTTCAGCACTCAGTCTTCTTCATGGTATAACTCTCACATCCATACATGACTACTGGAAAACCCATAGCTTTGACTATACAGACTTTTGTCAGCAAAGTGATGTCCTTAATCTTCTTCATTATCTTGCCTATTGTTCAAGTGAGTTATATTAATTCCAATCAGCAAATATATAATGCAGTCTTTCTGTGCCAGGTACCATTCTAAATTTTGAAGATGCAACTTTTAAAAAATATAGACTCATTGTCTTTCCTCTAAGAGTCTATGGAATTCTTTGAAAACATTTATTGTATTCATGATGATGGTTTCCTATTATCTAGAACATATAATTTCAACTTCTACTTTAGGCATAATTATTATCTACATGAATTGAATGAATCATTATTTATCTCTAATAGGCACATATACTTTTTGTTCCCTCAATGCAGTTTTACCCTTCTTCTGGAAACAGCATAAGTTTTACTTAAAATTTCTCCCCAGCCCTTAATGTATATGTTTACTTAATGAGAGGGTACAGTATTTACCCTACCTGCAGTTCACAGTGGGCCTGTAACTGAAAGCTGACCCATCTGAGCCTTTTATATCAGAGACCACAGTTCAGATGGGGACTATAGGCCTTAATCACACCATTTAGATCTGAAAGACTTCTGCAGAGGGAGCATAATGGTGGAGGAGGTCATGGTATACTAGGGAAGAACAAATCTGGTTCCATAAAGTATCTATTTCTTTTAATCTTTTTATTTCATTGTTTTTGCTATAAGAATGCTGTCTGCAGCTTGAAATACACAGGATCAGGATAGCCTATTTTCAAAGCTCTGACCTTTAAAGGTATATAACACTTTTCCATTTATACAGAAATGAAACATTGCAAAACAGAGAATACCATTTGCCTTGTTGGAAGCTTATAGGAATATTGTGACCAAACCTTCATGAACATCTGCAAGAACAAAGGATCCTTGCATCAAGAAGTCTGCAGCAGTCAGTCACACTCCCTCCCCTTCCAGTATAAAAAACTTTGAATTCTTAACTCTGGAAGATGGTTCTTTGGGATACTAGTCCACCATCTTCTGGATCTGCTGGCTTTCTGAGTAAAGTTGCTATTCTTTGCCTTAATAACTTGTTTCAGTATTTACTGGTACAACAAGCAGCATGAGCGTGGACTCATCAACAATGGAGAGGATGTAACCACAGACAGATCAATGACATGGATCTGGGCAACTGGAGGTTCCTCAGCCCCTCCCCTGTCCCTGGAACTTACATTCTGCTCATTATTCCCACAGCTGTAACCATTTTCAAATATGCAGCCTTGAGAGAGATATTATTGAAACCATCTGGATGATACACATGACTGAACTCAGTTAAGCCTGTGAGCAGGTATGGAGATCCACTCTTCTTGAGGCTGCCCCAAACAAGCTTCAATGCATAAGTTTCCTTAATTATTAAATGTGCCACCTACCAATCAGAAATGGCCTTCCTCACTAATCTCTCCTTCCCATATGTGTATGAAGTCTACAGTTCAGTTTAGTGGCTCAGTCATGTCCGAATCTTTGCAGCCCCATGGACTGCAGCACGCCAGGCTTCCCTGTCTATCACCAACTCCCAGAGCTTGCTCAAACTCACGTCCATTGAGTTAGTGATGCTGTGCCACCATCTCATCCTCTGTCATCCCCTTCTCCTGCCTTTAATCTTTCCCAGAATAAGGGTCTTTTCCAATAAGTCAGTTCTTCGCATCAGGTGGCCAGAGTTTTGGAGCTTCAGCTTCGGCATCAGTCCTTCCAATGAATATTCAGGACTGATTTTCTTTAGAATTGAAGTGTATATATGTATGTATCTATGTATGAAGTCTAGTTTGTGATACAAAAGGAAATCCTTAGAAAAGATCACATCCCTTTTATAACTGATGTTGCTAAGGGATCATGAATATAGAATATAGGCTGAAGCTGCTAGGAGCTCAATATAAGGTATAAAGAAAAAGTCTGCCTGAGATGGAGCAAGTGGATATTAGCAACAGGATATAGAGGCTACCTAATATTTTTTTTTACTGAATCTAGCTCTACTTGAAAGCATTTTTGCTTTATAAGTGTTTCTAAGTAGGTCGAAATAGGGATTTTGCTATTGTAAGCAAAATCTTCCACTCTATTTTATAGCATAGTTTTATAAATATAAATTATGGAATCAGATGCTATGTTATATTATCTAACTTCTCTTTTTTTAAAATGAATGAAGATGAGTAAGTTGTTTACCTTTTCTATGGCTAAGTTTTCTTATCTGTAAAATGGGAATGATAATAGTATCCATATTCTAAGATTGGTATAAGGACTAAAGGGGATAATGTGCCCTTTTATCAATTAGCTGGCACAAAGGCAGAACAAAGTGTAAACATGGTTTTTATCATTGCCAGGCTTCCCCAGTGGCTCAGCTGGCAAAGAACCTATCTGCCAATGCAGGAGAAATAAGAGATACAGGTTCAATCCCTCCAAGATCCCCTGGAGAAGGAAATGACAACCCATTCTGGTATTCTTGGCTGAAAAATTCCACAGACAGGGGAGCCTGGTAGGCCATAGTCCATGGGGTGTCAAAGTGTTGGACACAACTGAGCATGTATGCACACACACAATCATTGTCATTCACATGTTTTACCTTTTAGTGCAAAAGGAGCAACTCAGTTTCTGGGAGTTACTTGCTTGCTTCAATGAGTTTAGTGTATTCAACTTAACAATGTTACTTCATGTAACAAATATTTACTACACTCTTAAGTGTCAAATGTATTGTATTTTACCAGTCATAAAAGGATGAAAATATGATTATTGCTTTTGACATGCTCAAACCAAGCTGAAATGCAGTATGAAATGCAATTCATATGAAAAGCAGCATTCATATAAGAGTGTGTTTGTACCTGTGTGTGTAAGAACAGACATATGCAAGGCAATAGAGGAATGAAATCACAGAATATGGAAGTAAAGCAGAGGCAAAAAGTGGACTATGCAACTGAGAAGAGAGGACTGTAACCAGATAGAAAGTGAGGCTGAGGGAGCCAGGCTTTTTCAATTTGCCCTGAAATAAATTATACCATGAACCAGTTGTTAAAAATATATCTATAATTATTATGCAGACAGAAACCTGTTTTCCCATTACAAATAGAGGGAAGGTAACTATCAGGAATGTGTAATAAGGTAGAAATGCTAAATCTCTCCATTGCTGTGTGTAGAGCTTCTCCACCTCACATCACTACAGGACTATACACAATAAGCTCCATATCATGAAACAGTAAATTTCTACCTTCTATGCACTCTTGTATTTTTTAAGCTTGTTTTGTTGTCAAAAGCCCCAAAGACACAGATGAAATGAAAGAGAGGGAACGATTCATACACATTTGTTGACAGAAGCTATGTCTCCAGCCCCAGACTCCAAACTACTGTCTGCCGCTTTCTAGAGCTGCAGTTGACAGCTTCTCTTCCTGAAATATTCTCCCTCAGATGTTTGAGCTGCACACTCCCTCTCTTTTAAACTATTTTCTCCTAAGAGATAATTTTTATCATTATCATATCAAAAATGGTACCACCTACTGATATCTTACATTGTATTCTACTTAATTTTCTTCTAGAATTCTATAAACTCTTCATGGGAACACAGACATTGTTTTTGTTATTTTCAAAATGCTGACACCAGGTTTCAAACACCATACTTATTCTGGACACTTGTGACATGTGTGGGAAATGCAATAGCTGCTAAAAAAAAATATTTACTAAATGGCTCAGTAAAAATGAAATTAGGTAAAATTAATTTTAAAATCATTTTATCTTGAGATAATTATAGACTCACATGAAGTAAAAATAATTAAATTTATATTTAGTCAAAAACACTATTAATTAAATTTCCCACAATGGAAGGTAGTCAGTTTTTGTAATAAGCTATTATCTGTCCCCTTCAAAACTACTCTGAAAGGAACACTGCTCTGCCAGTCAGTCAACCTGAATATATTGTCTATTTTTCTTCTGTTATGTACATGCTTTGTACAATTCATAAAACATGATAATTTTTAATTATAGAAAACAAATTGCACATCAAATTGCACACATAAAAATAAGTGAAAATTTTTCTCCTATTCTTTCATTTTTATATGGTCATATTTTATAAAGACTCAAAGAAAATCATGACACTACAAGCCCATCAGGTCACATCATTTTCAGATTTTTTTCTTGTATATGACTATTACAGATATTTTAACTAAAAAAAAAAAACAAAATAAATACAAAGTATAAAAATAGAAAAAAAAATTCTTAAAATACAAATTATAAGGATGATATCTGTTTAAAGTAAAACTTTAGTACCTAATGATTCAACTGATTTCTTTCTAGGATCATCCCTTTATTTATTTATTCATCAAGTATTCATTTGACACACATATATTGCATACTTAAAATATGCCAGGAAATAGTTTAGGGATTTTATGACTCAGAGAACAAAGGAATCATCTTACCTTCATGAATCTTAAATTGGAGATTGTAGACACACATCCAGCATATACATGTGCACATATACACTCACAGATAAATCAATAAAATATGTAATCTAACAGTAATCTATCGATAAATTTATGGAGGAATGGAAAGCAGGGCAGAAGAAAAGAATGACAGGATGACGGGGAATGGGCAGTTGTAATTATAAATAGTTAGATAGTACGGTTAGAGAAAGTCTTCTCTGAGGTGATTCACTCAAAGACGGGAAGGAAGTAATCAGTGAACCACATTCTGTGGGAAGAGTAGGCCAGACAGTAGTGACCCTAAATCAGTTACATGCCTACTGTGTTTGAAACAGTGGAAATGATATAGCGGTAGGGAAGCAGGTGGTTTGGTTAGATAGGAAATAGAAGCTGAATAATTTAGGGCTTTGGGGCCCATTCAAGGCCTTTGAATCTGGTGGAAGGGATCTGAGTATTCTGAGCAGAGAAATATCATGCCCTTACTTTTGCTTCTCTGTGATCACTCCAGCTGCCAACAATTTTCTGAGGTAGGAAGGGATCTGAGTATTCTGAGCAGAGAAATATCATGCCCTTACTTTTGCTTCTCTGTGATCACTCCAGCTGCCAACAATTTTCTGAGGTAGGTAGGTACTATCTTGATCCAATCTTAGAGATAAGCTTATTCTACACTTGCTCCCTGCCCTCCATACACACACACACACACACACACACACACACACACACACACACACCCCGCACATTATCCACAGCAGTGAGCCACTGGGAGCATGTCCCTTACTGGCTTTAAACCCTCCAACAGCTTCCCAAGCCAACCAAAACATAAGGCAAATTCCTTACTGTGGTCTCTAAAATATTACATAATCTGGTCCTTGCCAGATTTTCTGTTGTATTATTCTCTTGACTCCCCATGGTCTGGCCACGTTGATTGCCATTCTGTACCTGCACATAGCAATCTCATTCTCCCCTTAGGGTTTTTGTACTTACTCTTTCCTCTGCTTGTAACTGTTTCTCACAGTGCTGTCCTAGTTGCTGCACTGGTGGCTTTGAACTGGAGGTCCTTCAGGAATGCAGTTCAAGAGCATCCAGACCTGTCTAGTCCAGGGGTAGCACAGAGGTGACCCTTCCCTGGCACCATTGCCAGTAGAAAAGATGTTTAATCTACTACCCCAACACGGCCTGAGCCCTAGCATCCTAGGAGTCTGACTTTTATGACCAGGCCTTGCCCTTCCTGGTGGAATGCTGACATAGGACTTCGTGATCTGGGATAAAGATGCTGGGATGGCACAGCTGATGGACCATGACCTCTGGAAGCTCTCACAGTCAGGATGGAGGAAGCACAGCTAGGAATCTGAAGTCAACTTTTGGTAAGAGAACCTAAGGATCGCGGGCTTCAGAGGCTGCCTCAGGGTCAACCGGAAAGTGGTGTTGAGACTAGTGTACCGGTTCTAGAGGATCACCGCGGCAAGCAGGGCTCAGCCACTGACTCTGCTTGGACCATGCCTGGCTCTGGGGGGAAGCAGGTGAGCTCTCAACCTACCGCCCCCACAGTGCTGTCCGTCTCTCATAGGCACAGGCAGCCGGCTGCTCCGCATAAACTCCGTCTGGCTTCCCAGAGACTTTGGTAAAAGGTGTGACAGCCTGGGCATGTCTGTCCTAGGCCAGCAGGTGAAGGTAGCCTTCCCCTCACCCTGCAGCCCTCTGCTGAGCTTGGAAGAGCAGTGTGGACTGGGGGCAGCACACCTTCCTCGTGGTCATGTGGTCAGCTGCGCATGGGCCACCTTTGGGAGCCGTGGGTGTGTCTCTCCTGTGGGAGGCTGATTTGACTGAGAAGTAAACCAGGAATGCCCGCAAGTCTCTGTCCTTTCTTCAAAGGAAGCCCAGGTAACCTGCCACCGAGCCTGGCAAAGTTGACCTTCAGACGGGACTGAGGAGGGTAAGTTCAACCTAAGCAGCTCTTTTCCTAGCTTCATAAACTCACACCTCAGCACATGAGTCCTCCTGAAGCCTAGTTGTGATGCAGTATGCGTCAGGTCAGATCAAGTCCCCTTTTCACTGGAGCCATTTCTTTGGGCTATTTAATTTCTCCCCTCCACCTCCTCTAGTATTGTAATATACCTTGTTTCTTTTATTCCACAAGGTCCCTTTGGCGGTGAGAGCACCTGGCAAAGAGTTAGGCTCTCGGTTAAGTAATGACTAACTGAATACGTGAAGTAACTTCAAATTTCTTTTCAAAACTTTAAGTTTATAAACAACTTTTTGCCATCCTTAAACAGAAATTTTAGATGTTTACTTTTTTTGGGACCATTGTAATGAGTTAACATGTTCACCAAGAGTTGGATGCAACTTAGTGACTAAACAACCACCGCCCATTGATTGCTATAGATTAGTCTCTAAGTCACATCCAGCTCTTGAGACCCCATGGACTGCTGCCCTCCAGGCCCCTCTGTCTGTGGGATTCCCCAGGAAGCACACTGGAGGAGGTTGCCAGTTCCTTCTCCAGGGGATATTGCAGACAGAGCTAAAGATCACCCTTTGTTCAGCGAGCATTTTATCTATTGGGGATAATAATGTAATCCTTAGCTAGAAAAGCATTAATGTGGATTTTCACCTGAAATGTCCTTCTAGTAAATAGTTTTAAAATATTTTAGAATTTTACTTGCATTGGCAGGAGGATTCTTTACCACTGAGCCATTGCAGAAGCCCAATAAATGTGTATCTAACACTCATTAAATAAATGGTTGTTGCTTCCACGCACAGTATTATGGTCAATCTCAATAATGCATTTTTTAGAATGGTAATATTAATTAGATGTTATTACATATGAAGAAACTGAGGTAAACTATTGTTCAAGAGACCACAAAGGAATAGGCAGAGTTGATAGTATAGGTATTTTAACCTGCTCAGTCTAACTGTTGAGCTAATGGTCTAAATGACCCCACTAGACTTTCTCTTCAGAAAATGGCAACCCACTCCAGTGTTCTTGCCTGGAGAATCCCAGGGATCAGGGGCCTGGTGGGCTGCCATCTATGGGGTCGCACAGAGTCGGACATGACTGATACAACTTAGCAGCAGCAGCAGACTTTCTCTTCAGTGTAAATATTCACTATCAAGTTCTCCCATAATAATAGGGAAGAAACTTTGTACTCTGTTACAAGTTAGCCACTAAAGAGATGTTGTTTGCAAGTTTAAATTATACATAACTGCCCATCTCTGGGACTCCTACTTTCCAAGTGGTAAACATTAAGCTGAAATACCTTTGTATAAGAAACATCCTGACCAGGCCACAAGCAGAAAGATATTAACACATCTCACCTGGAGTCTAGGTTTCCCTGATAGCTCAGCTAGTAGAGAATCTGCCTGCAATGTGAGAAGCCTAAATTCGATCCTTGGTTGGGACGATCACCTGGGATAAAGGTAAAGGCCACCCACTCCAATATTCTGGCCTGGAGATTTCCATGGACTGTATAGCCCATGGGGTCACAAAGAGTTGGACACAGCTAAGTGACTTTCACTTTCACTTTTCTGGAGTCTGGTCTTAACTTTCAGAGAAGGCAATGGCAACCCACTCCAGTACTCTTGCCTGGAAAATCCCATGGGCGGAGGAACCTGGTAGGCTGCAGTCCATGGAGTCGCTAAGAGTTCGACACAACTGAGCGACTTCACTCTCACTTTTCACTTTCATGCATTGGAGAAGGAAATGACAACCCACTCCAATGTTCTTGCCTGGAGATTACTCCTTCCCTTTTTAGTGTGAAAAAAGCCTGAGTTCTAACTGAGCAAAGTTGGATCTTTGGGATCTTTGGGTCCATCTTTGGGATGGACCCGAGGAGATGGGTCCATCTCCTTGATATGCTGGCTTTCTAAACAAAATCACTCTTCCTTGCCCCAGTAGCTTATCTCTATTATTGGTCTGTTTGCGGGAGGCAGTATGAGCTTAAACTTGGTAATGATAACTTGCTTTTATGATTGGCGTTAGCATCCTAAGGCCCTCAAATATGAAACATATCTCAGTTACTAGCTGAGATTCCTATTGTATAATGCTCTTATTTCCTAGAACGGGTCTTCAAAGCCATGTGTTACAGATGAGTATCCTCAAGAAGGAATAAAACTTCAAACCCACATCTGACTTTACCCTAGCAAAAAATAAGCCTACATTTTGTTATATGACTATGATCTCTTGGTTAATTTGTTGTCACAAAGCCATAGCATGCATAGTTTGCTTTATTCCCATAACACAGGTAAATTTTAGTTTGGAAAATATGCAATTACTTTCTAAAATCTGTTTTGTCTAACATCAGTTACATCAGAGACAGGTAATAGCACAAAGTATAGTTTTTGAAAATACATAATTATTTTCCAAAATCTATGAAATGCCTCTCCAGTAGAGCCACGTACTAGCAGACAAATTAGTGAACAGTACTCTCTCTCTCTCTCTCTCTCTCTCTCTCTCTCTCTCTATGCTACTGCTAAGTTGCTTCAGTCGTGTCCGACTCTGTGCGATCCCATAGACGGCAGCTCACCAGGATCCTCCGTCCCTGGGATTCTCCAGGCAAGAACACTGGAGTGTGTTGCCATTTCCTTCTCCAATGCATGAAAGTGAAAAGTGAAAGTGAATTCACTCAGTCGTGCCCGACTCTTAGCGAGCCCATGGACTGCAGCCTACCAGGCTCCTCTGTTCATGGGATTTTCCAGGCAAGAGTACTGGAGTGGGTTGTCATTGCCTTCTCCTCACAAAACCTAGCCAAGCCTAATTCCGTGGCCCCAGCCTTTGCTCTTGGCAGTGGTTCACACCCTGAAGAGTGGCTTCTCTCTGGATCCTGATGAATCCACCTCTTATTGCTTTGTACATAATGAATTTTTGCAATGAGACATCAGGGTCTGAGTTTCATTAGTTTTGGTGGAGCTTGAGTCCCGGGAGAGAGCTGAAGGACAGGAGGAAAAAGCAGTGGGAAAAATGTGGCAAGGAATTCCCTTCATAGCCCGCTGGAAAATTTGCTAAATATCTGACCAGTGCTCACAATTTCATTGGTCACAGAGAAGAGAAAGGACAGAAGAACCCCCACCGGCTTATGTAACAGCTACTGGGGCTCAGCAGATAGTGCCTTTGGGACATGCTGAGGAGTAGCCTCTCCAGAGTCCCTCAGTTGTGCCTCCTGCTCCTGCCTGTTTGCAGGAGGTTCGAGGGAACAAGAAACGAGAGATTGTAAGGGAATTAAGATTTCGTTAGGCATGTCCCTCCAGCGAGAACCTCTTACCTTAACTGGAGGTCTTCTGGGATCTGAGACTGGGCTGCGTGACCTTTCTGCTAATTTTGTTTTCCACTGTCCGGGTTTCGAGCAAGATGGGCCTTCCCCTGCGCTGGGTTTCTTCGCATATATATATATATATATATATATATATA
>SJYF01000338.1:13264307-13279711 GCA_006410515.1 Procapra przewalskii
GGAAGGGGCTTCGGCATTGGGAGATTGGGTACACCTGTGGCCAATGCATGTGAATGTATGGCAAAACAAATACAGTATTGTAATGTAGGGAAATAACAATAATAATAAAAATTTTTAAAAAAAACCCATAAAGTAGAACAAAATTAGAAATCTCATAGAATATAGTGAGAACAACAAGTATGGATATAATATTTCCTGTATCCTTCAAAGTGATATACTTGAAAAAGTTGCATGCTATAACTTCAGCACATGTACACTGTTTGACCATGGATTTTAGACTGATATTTTCTTTTCCCCCAAGAAAAACCTCAAAATGCTTTCACATTGATTGTAAAATATGTAAAATAAAGAAGAAATAGTTATCAAAGAAATTATATGATTTAAATGTGTTGTTGGGGAAATCCAGTTAAAACTAAATCTATTATCCCTGATAACTTCCACAAAACTAGAAGAGAAAGAAACAGTTTCATTGTTGAGTAAACATTGAACCAGAAGGTGATGCCTATCAGTGGCAATCTGCTAAGGAAATTGCAAAGACAGAAAGACATCTCACCCTTCAAATAGTCAAGTATATACCCATCATCTACTTGTTTTCAAAATAAACAATATCTAGTCCTCAAGGGAGAGGATTTGCCAACATCACCCACCACACATAATTCATCTTAAATTCAGCTCGCAATTGGATGACAGTCTGTGTTAGTTTAATTGGCTTTCTCCAAAGGAAACATAGACTGCTATCTGTCTGACAGGAGACAGTTTTGGAGTAAGGTGCCCACAAGTTTAGTTTGCAACCCTATGATAGAAATAGAGAGGTAAGGGCAGTGTGTTCCTTGATTTCCTTTGGAAGACATATTTCTCAGGTTCTCGATAAAGACGTTTCTGGGTTACAATGCTCTAAGGCTTGTCCCTAGAGGTTTTAAAGGTATCTGAATACATTTCAAAGAGATACAAGAAAAAAAAAATAAATTGTTAAGTTTTCTAAAGTAAATCCTCTAAGAAAAGTGAGAAAGTAAAACATCTTCTTTATTTCAACAAGGAGAATAAGGCCTCTTATTTTATTTTAATTAATTTATTTTTTATTGAAGGATAATTGCTACACAGAATTTTTATTATTTTCTGTCACACCTCAACATGAATCAGCCATAGATATACATATATCCCTCCTTTTTTAAGCTCCCTCCCATCTCCCTCCCCATCCCACCCCTCTAGGTTGATACAGAGCCCCTGTCTGAGTTTCCTAAGCCATACAGCAAATATTTGCCCATACACTGTCTACCTGCACTTCAATCATTTGAACAGAATGAACAGTGTGAACAGAATGAACACTCCCAGAATATCAGTGGAAACCCAGAAAATGAATGTACCTAAACTGACTTTGGATAAGAAATAGTAGAGAATTAGAGCCAAATTTAGATGTTTAAGTTACAATAATATGACTATTTTTACAATACATTGAAAGCCAAAATAACTACCTCTTAAGTATGATATTCTGGAAAACATGTAATTATTATACAAATTATTATTGCCCTAAGATTCTTATTATAAGCAGTTAGGCTAAGTGAGATTTCAATACCAGAAGTCCTTAACTGAAAAGTTCTGCTCCTGTTAAAACTTTTTGTAAGCTCATTTCAAAGTAGAAGATATATACAGGACACTGTACACTTTGCACATTCATGTTTTATATTTATGATACATTGGAACTTGAACAGGAATGTTTTTCCCATATAAATATTCAAATGATCCCATTGCCACATATTGAAAAGAATATCCATTTTCTTACTCACCGCATCACAGTGATAGTTTTCTCATTATTCAGTTTACCATATTTAACTGGTTCCGTTTCTGGGCTACAGTTTATAATGAACCTTCATGTCTGACACTGTAAATCCTCCAAGCTAATCGTTTTTCAAGCTTGATGATTTTAGGTTGTAATAGTTCTGTATCATAAAGTTTCTGTGTTATAACAATCACCATATTTTTCTCTTCTCTGTATGTTTCTTTCCTCAGTGAGTAGTGTTATAAAGAGTTGTTTTGCTTGCAGGAGGAATAAGAACATGGAGAATGCTGAGGGTTGCTAATTGGTCTTTGCAAAGAGGAGAGTGAAAAAATTGGCTTAAAGCTCAACATTCAGAAAACTAAGATTATGGCATCTGGTCCCATCACTTTATGGGAAATAGATGGGGAAACAGTGGAAACAGTGGCAGATTTCATTTTTTGGGATTCCAAAATCACTGCAGATGGTGATTGCAGCCATGAAATTAAATGACGCTTATTCCTTGGAAGGAAAGTTATGACCAACCTAGACAGCATATTAAAAAGCAGAGGCATTACTTTGCCAACAAAGGTCCATCTAGTCAAGACTGTGTTTTTTTCAGTGGTCATGCATGAAGAAAGCTGAGTGTTACAAGAATTGATGCTTTTAAACTGTGGTGTTGGAGAAGACTCTTGAGAGTCCCTTGGACTGTAAGGTAATCCAGCCAGTCCATCCTAAAGGAGATCAGTCCTGGGTATTCATTGGAAAGACTAATGTTGAAGCTTAAACTCCAATACTTTGGCCACCTCATGTGACGAGTTGACTCACTGGAAAAGGCTCTGATGTTGGGAGGGATTGGGGGCAGGAGGAGAAGGGGAAGACAGGGGATGAGATGACTGGATAGCATCACCGACTCAATGGACATGAGTTTGGGTAAACTCCGGGAGTTGGTGATGGACAGGGAGGTCTGGCATGCTGAGATTCATGGGGTCACAAAGAGTCGGACACAACTGTGTGACTGAAATGAACTGAACTGAATCCTTCCTATGCATGTGTATTCTATTATTTGATTAAAATGTTTATGAGAATAAGACATTTTTCAAAATGGTGCTAGAGAAATAACAAGATCCGTCCATAGCTTAATTTTAGGTAGACTCCTCTAAGACCTCTAGACCTGAACCTTGGCTTTTCATTCTTGTTGCACCTACATGGCCCAATTTTAGCCAGAATCCTCCTTAGGACAGTTTAGCCAGAAACCCCACCCTTGATATCTTACCTGATGAAATTCTTCATGCATACCATACCTCAGGTGATATCTGACAACCATGGGCTACTTTAATAAGAATCCTGTTTAAACGGAATCCTCACCCCTACTCTGATGATTCCTCTTAGAAATTTACCACCCACTGAGTCCCATCCCATTCCTTTCTTTCCCATGTTGTATTTGGATTGAACTAAATTCCATATTGAGATTTCTTTTTCTCAAATACAGTAGTTGCTAAATAATATCTGTTTTTATCATGGTCCAGGGGAAGAGAAGGGTGGCAGAGGATGAGATGGTTAGATGGCATCACTGACTCAATGGAGATAATTTGAGCAAACTCCAGAAGATAATGAAGGATAAGAAAGCCTAATGTGCTGCAGTCCATTTGTTTGCAAAGAGTCACCTATGAGTTAGTGACTGACCACACACATGCAGGTCTGGTTATCTTGAACAGTTGTGGTGCCATGACTTGGATAGGATCAACTTCACCATTTGACACCAGGACCTCTCACCCAGGAACTCAAATGCATGCCTTTGAAACCTTTGTCTTCATTCCTGGCTGATTGATCAGGGATCAGTTAGTGAGTCTGTCTCCCAAACCAGTGCTCTGAATGACAGTCCACTGAAGCATAGTAAAGACAGATTTTGATTCCTAAGATTCCAGTTATTCTCTGAAAATGGATTAGAGGTCCAGGCTTCTTGTTTGAAAGGTACCTACTGGGCTAGAGAAATGTCTTTCTTGCTAGCTCTTTGTTTGGTGTGGTGATTCACAGTGTGACTCATAGACTGGAAATTTTTCTTGGCTCATTGTTTTAAGTAAGAATTCATTTCCTGACTCCTTGGTCTGGAAAATTCATTCTATTTTTCTCATGTGGGAACTCACTCTCCAGCTCCTGTTCTGGAGAAGTTTTCCTATCTCTTTGTGAGGCATCTTTGTTCTCTTGGTCCTGCTTTTACCATGGAAATGTCTCTAGTAATTGAAAACCCCATTCTTGAAACCATAGACTTCATGCACCATTGGTCTTTTCCCTTTGTTGTTGATATAACTTTACAAATAATAGGATGAAACATCAGTAATCTCTTTGGGATTTAAGATCTCCCAAAACTAGCTCCACGAGGAACTTTCCCTTCCCATTTTCTCTTCCTCTCTCCTTTTAACACCTTCAGTTCAGTTCAGTCACTCAGTCGTGTCTGACTCTTTGCGACCCCATGAATTACAGCACGCCAGGCCTCCCTCCCTGTCCATCACCTTCAATCTTCCCTTAACCTCCCTTGAGTTCTTTGTTATATCCTGCTTCAAACCTCTAGCTCCTCCATCCCTTTGTCAGACTTTCCTTTTTCCATTATACATACCCTCAGTTACCTACCCACATCATATCTCTCAAGAAACTAAGGAAACCCCCCCCCTCAATCAAGTTTTTGAGGATGAATGAAACAAAGTTGGCTTAAAGCTCAACATTCAGAAAACAAAGATCATGGCATCCGGTCCCATTACTTCATGGGAAATAGATGGGGAAACAGTGGAAACAGTGTCAGACTTTATTCTTTTGGGCTCCAGAATCACTGCAGATGGTGACTGCAGCCAAGAAATTAAAAGACGCTTAATCCTTGGAAGAAAAGTTATCACCAACCTAGATAGTATATTCAAAAGCAGAGACAACACTTTGCCGACTAAGGTCCGTCTAGTCAAGGCTATGATTTTTCCTGTGGTCATGTATGGATGTGGGAGTTAGACTTGAAGAAGGCTGAGCGCTGAAGAATTGATGCGTCCATTCTGAAGGAGATCAGCCCTGGGATTTCTTTGGAAGGAATGATGCTAAAGCTGAAACTCCAGTACTTTGGCCGCTTCATGCAAAGAGTTGACTCATTAGAAAAGACTTTGATGCTGGGAAGGATTGGGGGCAGGAGGAGAAGGGGACGACCAAGGATGAGATGGCTGTATGGCATCACGGACTCGATGAACATGAGTCTGAGTGAACTCCTGGAGATGGTGATGGACAGGGAGGCCTGGGGTGCTGCGATTCATGGGGTCACGAAGAGTTGGACACGACTGAGCAAATGAACTGAACTGAAACAAAAGGGAAAAAAAATACTACATAAAAACACACTGGATACTTTATTTATTCGTATGAGCTTTGGAAACATCCAGAGCTATTTGTTGTTCCCTTAGTCTCTTACCTAAAACAAAGCCCACAGTCTCCAAAAGATTACTTATTAGGACAAACAAAATCTTCTAAATCACCTTCCTAAATACTGGTAAAAGGCTGTAGCTTTCGTATTGAACGGGTATTCTTAACTTGTTCTATCTGCTGTAAGCACAAGAAAGAAAGAGAAAGTGAAGTTACTCAGTTGTGTCCAACTCTTTGTGACCCCAAGGACTGTAGCCCACCAGGCTTCTCTGTCCATATGATTCCTCAGGCAAGAATAAATGGAGTGTGTTGCCATTTCCTCCTGCAGGGGATTTTCCTGACTTGAATCTGCTGCATTGCAGACAAATTCTTTACTAGCTGAGCCACCGGGGAAGCTCCAATAAACACAATTCACACACAAACATAAACTAAAGCAAGGATAAGAGTATATTACTTTGTTCATGTCATGTGTTGTTAAAATTTTATTTAATTAAAAAAAATGGAGTATACATGCTTTATAATGTTATACTAGTTTCTGCTCTGTGTATCAGCTATATGTATGTATATATATACACTGATATATATATGTGTATATGTATATATATACACACACATACATATATCCTGACCACTAATGCTGAAGAAGCTGAAGTGGTTCTATGAAGATCTACAAGACCTTCTAGAACTAACATGCAAAAAGATGTTCTTTTCATTATAGGGGACTGGAATGAGAAGTAGGAAGTCAAGAGATACCTGGAGTAACAGGCGAATTTGGCCTTGGAGTACAAAATGAGGCAAGTCAAAAAACAGAGTTTTGCCAAGAGAATGCACTGGTCATAGTAAACACCCTCTTCCAACAACACAAGAGAATACTCTACACATGAACATCACCAGACGTCAATACCAAAATCAGATTGATTATATTCTTTGCAGCCAAAGATGGAGAAGCTCTATACGGTCAGCAAAAGCAAGACTTTGAGTTGACTACGGCTCAGATCATGAACTCCTTATTGCCAAATTCAGACTTTAATTGAAGAAAGTAGGGAAAAACACTAGACCATTCAGGCATGAACTAAATCAAATCCCTTGAGATTATACAGTGGAAGTGACAAAAAGATTCAAGGAATTACATCTAATAGGGTGCCTGAAGACCTATGGATGGAGGATTGTGACATTGTCCAGGAGACAGTGATCAAGACCATCTCTAAGAAAAAGAAAGGCAAAAAGGCAAAATGGTTGTCTGAGGAGGCCTTACAAATAGCTGTGAAAAGAAGACTGACTGAAAGCAAAGGAGAAAAGGAAAGATATACCCATTTGAATGCAGAGTTTCAAAGAGTATCAAAGAGAAATAAGAAAGTCTTCCTTAGTGATCAGTGCAAAGAAATAGAGGAAAATAATAGAATGGGAAACACTATATATCTCTTCAAGGAAATTAGAGATACCAAGAGAACATTTCATGCAAAGATGGGCACAGTAAAGGACAGAAATGATATGGATCTAACAGAAGCAGAAGATTTTGAGAAGAAGTGACAAGAATACACAGAAGAACTATACAAAAAGATCCTCATGACCCAGATAACCATGATCATGTGAACACTCACCTAGAGCCAGACATCCTCAAATGCGAAGTCAAGTGGGCCTTAGGAAACATTGCTATGAACAAAGTGGAGGTGATGGAATCCCAGTTGATCGATTTCAAATCCTGAAAGATGATGCTGTGAAAGTACTGCACTTAAGATGCCAGCAAATTTGGGAAACTTAGCAGTGGCCACAGGACTGGGAAAGGTCAGCTTTCATTCCAAGGCAATGGCAAAGAATGTTCAAACTACTGCAAAACTGCATTCATTTCTCACACTAGCATTAATGCTTAAAATTCTCCAAACCAGGCTTCTATGGTACATGAACCATGAACTTCCAGATGTTCAAGCTGGATTTGGAAAAGGCAGAGGAACCAGAGATCAAATTGCCAACATCTGTTGGATCATCAAGAAAGCAAAAGAGTTCCAGAAAACCATCTACTTCTGCTTTATTGACTATGCTGATTGAAGGCAGGAAGAGAAGGTGATGACAGAGGATGAGATGTTTGGATGGCATTACCAACACAATGGACATGAGTTTAAAAACTCCAGGAGTTGGTGATGGACAGGGAGGCCTGGTGTGCTGCAGTCCATGGAGTCACAGAGTCAGACAAGACTGAGTGACTGAACTGACTGAATGACTGACTATGCCAAAGCCTTTGACTGTGTGGATCACAAAAAGCTTTGGAAAATTCTTAAAGAGATGGGAATACCAGACCACCTGACTTTCCTCCTGAGGAATCTAATATAGGTCAAGAAGCACCAGTTAGAACTGGACATGGTACAACAGACTGGTTCCAAATAGGGAAAGGAGTACATCAAGGCCATATATTGTCACCCTGCTTATTTAACTTATGTGCGGAGTACATCATGCAAAATGCCAGGCTGGATGAAGCACAGGTTGTAATCAAGATTTTTGGGAGAAAGATCAATAAGCTCAGATATGCAGATGACACCAGCCTTATGGCAGAAAGTGAAGAAGAACTAAAGAGGCTCTTGATGAAAGTGAAAGAGGAGAGTCTAAAAGTTTGCTTTAAACTCAACATTCAGATAACTAAGATCATGGCACGTAGTCCCGTCAGTTCATGGCAAATAGATGGAGAAACAATGAACACAGTGAGAAACTTGATTTTCTTGGGCTCCAAAATCACTGCAGATGGTGACTGCAGTCATGAAATTAAAAGATGCTTGCTCATTTGAAGAAAAGCTATGACCAACTTAGACAACATATTAAAAAGCAGAGACATCACTTTGCCAACAACAAGCAAAAGAATTGATGCTTTTGAACTGTGGTGTTGGAGAAGACTCTTGAGAGTCTCTTGGCCTGCAAGGAGATGCAATCAGTTAATCCTAAAGGAAATCAGTCCGGAATATTCATTGTAAGGACTAATGCTAAAGCTGAATCTACAGTACTTTGGCCACCTGGTACAAATAACTGACTCATTGGAAAAGACCATGATGCTGGGAAAGATAAAAGGCAAGAGGAGAAGGAGGACAGAAGATGAGATGGTTGGATGGTATCACTGACTCAATGGAAATGAGTTTTAGTAAGCTCCGGGAGCTGGTGATGGACAGGAAAGCCTGGAACTGCTGCAGTCCCTGGGGCTGCAAAGTATTGGATATGACTGAGCAACTGAACTATATGTATACATATATCCTCTCCCTCTTGTGCTTCACCCCCACCCTCTATTCCACCTGTCTAGGTCATCACCAAGATTAGCTCTTTGTGCTAATGCAGCAACTTCCCACTAGCTATCTGTCTTACATATAGTGATGTATACATGTCAGTGCTACACTCTCAATTCATCCTGCCCTCTCCTTCCTGCTTTGTGTCCATAAGTCCATTCTCTATGCGTCTCTATTCTTCCCTGTGAATATGTTAATAAGTACCATTTTTCTAGATTCTATATATATGTATTAATATGCAATATTTGTTTCCTCTCTCTGACTTCACTCTATGTGATAGAGTTCATCCACATCACTACAAATGACCTTCTTTTATTCCTTTTCATGGATGAGTAATATTCCATTGTATATATGCACTTCAGTTCAGTTCAGTTGCTCAGTCATGTCCGACTTTTTGTGATCCTATGAACTGCAGCACGCCAGACCTCCCTATCCATCACCAACTCCCAGAGTCCACCCAAACCCATGTCCATTGAGTCGGTGATGCCATCCAACCATCTCATCCTCTGTCATCCCCTTCTTCTTCTGCCCTCAATCTTTCCCAGCATCAGAGTCTTTTTAAATGAGTCAACTCTTTGCACGTGGTGGCCAAAATATTGTAGTTTCAACTTCAACATCAGTCGTTCCAATGAACATCAGGACTGACCTCCTTTAGGATGGAATGGTTGGATCTCCTTGCAGTCCAAGGGACTCTCAAGAGTCTTCTCCAACACCACAGGTCAAAAGCATCAATTATTCAGTGCTCAGCTTTCTTTATAATGCAACACTCACATCCATACATGACCACTGGAAAAACCATAGCCTTTGCAAAGTAATGTCTCTGCTTTTTAATAAGCTGTCTAGGTTGGTCATAACTTTCCTTCCAAGGAGTAAGTGTCTTTTAATTTTATGGCAACAATCACCATCTGCAGTGATTTTGGAGCACAGAAAAATAAAATAAGCCACTGTTTCCACTGTTTTCCCATCTATTTGCTATGAAGTGATGGGACCAGATACCATGATCTTAGTTTTCTGAATGTTGAGTTTTAAGCCAACATTTTCACTCTTCTCTTTCATCAAGAGGCTCTTTAGTTCTTCTTCATTTTCTGCCATAAGGGTGGTGTCATCTGCATATCTGAAGTTATTGATATTTATCCCAGCAAGCTTGATTCTAGCTTGTGCTTCTTCCAGCCCAGTGTTTCTCATGATGTACTCTGCATATAAGTTAATTAAGTAGGGTGACAATATACAGCCTTGACATACTCCCTTTCCTATTTGGAGCCAACTTGTTGTTTCATGTCCAGTTCTAACTGTTGTTTCTTCACCTGCATATAGATTTCTCAAGAAGCAGATTGGGTTGCCTGGTATTCCCATCTCTTTCACAATTTTCCACAGTTTATTGTGAGTCACACAGTCAAAGGCTTTGGCACAGTTAATAAAGTAGAAATAGATGTTTTTCTGGAAATCTCTTGCTTGTTTGATGATCCAGCGGATTTTGGCAATTTGATCTCTGGTTCCTCTGTCTTTTATAAAACAATCTTGAACATCTGGAAGTTCACAGTTCATATATTGCTGAAACCTGTCTTGGAGAATTCTAAGCATTACTTTACTAGCGTGTGAGATTAGTGCATTGTGTGGTAATCTGAACATTCTTTGGCATTGCCTTTCTTTGGGATTGGAATGAAAACTACATATTCTTTATCAATTCATGTTTTTATGGACATTTAGTTTGCTTCCATATCCTGGCTATTGAACATTTGGGTACATGTATCTTTTTGAGTTATAGTTTTCTCAGAGTATATGCCCAGTAGTTGGATTGCAGGTCATATTGTAGTTTTATTCCTAGTTTTTAAGGAACCCCATACCATCCTCCATAGTAATTATTATCAGTTTACATTCACACCAGCTGTGCAAGAAGGTTCGCTTCTCTGCACATCCTCTCCAACATTGATTACTTGTAGATTTTCTGACAATGGCCATTCTGACAATGAGGGGTGATACTTCATTGAAGTTTTTATTTGCATTTCTGTAATAATGAGCGATGACGCACATCTTTTCATGTGTTTTTTGACCATCTGGGTATCTTCTTTGGAGTAATGTCTGTTTAGGTCTTCTGCCCATTTGTTTGATTGAGTTGTCAGTTTTGTTACCGAGCTGCATTAGCTGCTTGTATATTCTGGAGATCAATCTTTGTCAGTTGTTTCATGTGAAAATATTTTCTCTCATTCTGAGGATTGTCTTTTCATCTTGTTTATGGTTTCCTTTGGTGTTCAAAAGTTTTTAAATTTAATTAAGTCCCATTTGTTTATTTTATTTTATTTTATTTCATTACTCTAGGAGGTGGGTGAAAAAAGATCTTGCTGTAATTTATGTCAAATAGAGTTCTGCCTATGTTTTCCTCTAAGACTTTTATATTGTCTGCTTTTACTTTTAGGTCTTTAAACCATTTTGAGTTTATTTTTGTGTATGGTGTTCACAAGTGTTCTAATTAAGGGCAAGAAGGGGGCAACTCAATAAAATTAAGAATGAAAAAAAAGAATTTGCAACTGACACCACAGAATTATAAAGAATCATAAGAGACTACTGCCAGCCACTATATACCAATCAAATAGACAACCTGGAAGTAATGTCCACATTCTTAGGAAAGTACAATCTTCCAAGACTGAATCAGGAACAATTAGAAAATATCAAGGGGCAAGTAACAAACACTGAATTTAAAACTGTGATTAAAAATCTTCTGACAGGTAAAAACACAGAGCCAGATGGCTTCACAGGTGAATTCTATCAAATGGTTGAGCTGTGCTGTGCTTAGTCTCTCAGTTGATGCTGACTCTTTGCAATCCCATGGACTGTAGCCTGCCAGGCACCCCGGCCTGAGGGAATTCTCCAGGCAAGAATACTGGAGTGGGGTGCCCTGACCTCCTCCAGAGAATCTTCTCAACACGGGGATCAAACCCAGGTCTCCACCATTGAAGGTGGATTCTTTACTGTCTGAGCCACCATGGTTAAAGAAGAGGTAACACCCACACCCACTATAGGGGACTGGAATGCAAAAGTAGGATATCAAGAAATACCTAGAGTAACAGGCAAATTAGTCCTTGGAGTACAGAATGAACCAGGGCTAAGACTAATAGAGTTTTGCCAAGAGAATGCACTGGTCATAGCAAATACCCTCTTCCAATAACACAAGAGAAGACTCTACACATGGACATCACCAGATGGCCAATACTGAAATCAGATTGATGATATTCTTTGTGGCCAAAGATGGAGAAGTTCTAAACAGTCAGCAAAAGCAAGACTGGGAGCTGACTGTAGCACAGACCACGAACTGCTTATTACAAAATTCAGACTTAAATTGAAGAAAGTAGGGAAAACCACTGGACCATTTAGGCATGACCTAAATCAAATCCCTCATGATTATACAGTGGAAGTGACAAATAGATTCAAAGAATTAGATCTGATAGAGTGCCTGAAGAACTATGGATGGAGGTTCATGACATTGTCCAGGAGGCCGGGATCAAGACCTTCCCCATAAAAACAAACGCAAAAGGCAAATGGTTGTCTGAGGAGACCTTAAAAATAGCTGTTAACAGAAAAGAAGCTGAAGGCAAAGGAGAGGAGGAAAGATATACCCATTTGAATGCAGAGTTTCAAAGAATATCAAAGAGAGATAAGAAAGCCTTCCTCAGATATCAATGTGAAAAAAATAGAGGAAAATAATAGAATAGGAAAGTCTAGATATTTCTTCAAAAAAATTAGTTATACCAAGGGAAAATTTCATGCAAAGATGGGCACAATAAAGGACAGAAATGGTGTAGACCTAACAGAAGCAGAAGCTATTAAGAAAAGGTGGCAAGAATACACAGAAGTGAAGTGAAGTGATTCAGTCATGTCCAGCTCTTTGCGACCCCATGGACTGTAGCCTACAAGGCTCCTCTGTCCATGGAATTTTCCAGGCAAGAGTACTGGAGTGGGTTTCCATTTCCTCCTCCAGGGGATCTTCCTGACCCAAGGATTGAACCTGGGTATCTCACATTGCACACAAATGCTTTACTCTCTGAGCCACCAGGGAACAAAAGAACTATACAAAAAGGTCTCATGACCCAGATAACAATGATGGTGTGATCACCAACCTAGACAGACATCCTGGAATGTGAAGCCAAGTTGGCCTTAGGAAGAGTCACAACAAACAAAGCTAGGGGAGGTAATGGAACTCCTTAAGCTATTTCAATTCCTAAAAGATGATGCTGTGAAAGTGCTGCCCTCAATATGTCAGCAAATTTGGAAAACTCAGCAGTTGCCACAGGACTGGAAAAGGTCAGTTTTTATTCCAATCCCCAAGAAAGGCAATGCCAAAGATGCCCAAACTATTGCACAATTGCACTTATCTCACAGGCTAGTGAAGTAATGCTCAAAATTCTCCAAGCCAGGCTTCAACAGTACATGAACCATGAACTTCCAAATGTTCAAGGTGGATTTAGAGAAGGCAGAGGAACCAGAAATCAAATTGCCAACATCTGTTGGATCATCAAAAAAGCGAGAGAGCCCCAGAAAATCACCTATTTCTGCTTTACTGTCTATGTCAAAGTCTTTGACTGTGTGGAGCACAATAAATTCTGTAACATTCTTAAAGAGATGGGGATACCAGACCATCTGACCTGTCTCTTGAGAAATCTATATGCAGGTAAGGAAGCCACAGTTAGAACTGGACATGGAACAACAAACTGATTCCAAATAGGGAGAGGGGAACATCAAGACCGTATATTGTCACCCTGCTTATTTAACTTATATGCAGAGTGCAACATGAGAAACGCTGGGCTAGAGGAAGCACAAGCTGGCATCAGGATTGCTGGGATAAATATCAATAACCTCAGACATCCAGAAGGCACCACCCTTATGGCAGAAAGCAACAAAAAGCTAAAGAGCCTCTTGATGAAAGTGAAAGAGGAGAGTGAAAATGGTGGGTTAAAACTCAACATTCAGAAAATTAAGATCATGACACCTGGTCCCATCACTTCATAGCAAATAGATGGGGAAACAGTGGAAACAGTGACAGACTTAATTTTTGTGGGCTCCAAAATCACTGAAGACTGTGACAGCAGCCATGAAATTAAAAGAAGCTTGCTCCTTAAAAGAAAAGCTATGACCAACCTAGACCACATATTAAAAAGCAGAGACATTACTTTGCCAACAAAGGTCCGTCTAGTCAAAGCTATGGCTTTTCCAGTAGTCATGTATGAATGTGAGATTTGTACTTTAAAGAAAGCTAAGCATTGAAGAATTGTTGCTCTTGGACAATGGTGTTGAAAAAGACTCTTGAAAGTCCCTGTACAGCAAGGAAATCCAACCAGTCTATCCTAAAGGAAATCAGTCCTGAATATTCATTGGAAGGACTGATGCTGAAGCTGAAACTCCAATACTTGTGCAACCTGATGCGATGAATTGACTCATTGGAAAGGACTCTGATGCTGGGAAATATTGAAGGCAGGAGGAGAAAGGGATGACAGAGGATGAGATGGTTGGATGACATCACCAATTCAATGGACATGAATTTGAGTAAACTCCAGGAGTTGGCGATGGTCGGGAAGGCCTGGTGTGCTGCAGTCCATGGGGTCACAAAGAGTCAGACATGACTGAGAGACTGAACTGAATTGAATACCTATTCTTTCAAACTCTTCTAAAAAATTGCAGCGGGAACAAAACTCCCAAACTCCTTCAACAGTGCCACCATCACCCTGATACCAATCAGGCAAAGATGTCATCATAAAAGAGAATTATGCACCAGTATCACTGATGAACATAGATGTGAAAATCTTCAACAATATGCTAGCAATTCAAATTCAATAACACACTAAAAGGATTAAAATATACCATGATCAATTGGGGGTTATATCAAAGATATGGATTCTTCAATATATGCAAATCAGTCAGTGTGATATATCTTATTAACAAATTGAAGGATAAAAACCATATGATAATCTCAGTAGGTGCAGAAAATGGTTTTGACATAATTCAACACTCATTTATGATAAAACTCTCCAGAAACTGAGCATAGTGGGAACCTACCTCTACATAAAAAGTCCATATATGACAAACCACAGCACACATTATTCTCATGGTGAAAAACTGTAAGCATTTCCTCTAAGAGAGAAACAATAAAAGGGTACCCACTCTCACCACTATCATTCAACATATTGTTGGAAGTCTTAGCCATGGCAATCAGTGAAGAAAAAACCACATGAATCCAGATTAGAAAAGAAGTAAAACTCTCACTGTTTGTAGATGACATGATACTATATGTAGAAAATTATAAAGATACCACCAGAAAACTGTCATGCTGGAACTAATCAATGAATTTAATTAAGTCACAGGTTACAAAATTGATACACAGGAATCTCTTGCATAGATTAGCAATTAAAAATCTCATAGCAAAATTAATGCAACAATCTTATTAACCATTGCAACACTAAGAATAAAATACTTAATAATAAAGACACCTAAGGAGACAAAAGACATGTATGCAGTAACTATAATTTACTGATGAAAGAAATGAAAAACACAAGAGATGGAGACATATACTATGTTCTTGGATTGGAAGACTTAGTATTGTACAAATGATTACACTACCCAAAGCAATCTACAGATTCAGTGCAATCAAATACCAATGATGTTTTTTCACATAACTAGAACAGAAAATTTTACAATTTGTATGGAAACACAAATGACTTTGAATAGCCAAAGCAATCTTGTGAAAGAAAAACGGAGCTGGAAGAATCAAGAATTCAGACTTATTATAAAGCTACAGTCAACAAGACAGTATAGTACTGGCATGAAAACAGAAATATAGATCAATAGAACAGGACAGAAAGTCTAGAGATAAACTCATGCACTTATGGTCACCTTATCTTTGACAGAGTAGGTAGGAATATACAATGGAGAAAAGAGAGCCTCTTCAGTAAATGGCACTGGTAACACTGGAAAGCTGAATGTGAAAGAATGAAATTAGAATACTCTTA
>SJYF01000338.1:13357255-13372356 GCA_006410515.1 Procapra przewalskii
AAAAAAAATAAACTAAAAGTTAAATAAGATATATAATGTAGAGTTAATGAACTAAAATGAGTAATAATAATAGTGATTTGTAACTTTTATTAGGCCTTTATATTACAGCAAGCATAAAATCTATAGTTCAGTATTTAAAGCATTACCACTTATAATTCTGATAAAGACCACGGAATATGTGTATTCATATTCGTATGAGCTAGCTCAGTCTTCTAAAAGTTACCTAGTTACTTATGGTCATATAACTATTAATATGATTAAAATAGCTTATTTCCTTCCAGTAATGGGAAAAACTTCCATAGGGAATAACTAGAAAACTTGACTTAAATGGAAATAAAAACATAATTTGGAGGTATTGGAGAGCTTCCCAAAGAAAGGCAATGCCAAAGAATGCTCAAACTACCACACAGTTTTTCTCATCTCACATACTAGTAAAATAATGCTCAAAATTCCCCAAGCCAGGCTTCCAGATGTTCAAGCTGGTTTTAGAAAAGGCAGAGGAACCAGAGATATGATCACCAACATCTGCTGGTTCATCAAAACAGTAAGAGAGTTCAAAAAAAAAAAATCTCTCTGGATCATCCTGTGCACCAGCCCCAAGCATCCTGTATCCTATATTGAACATAGACTGGTGCTTCGTTTCTTATATGGTAGTATAAATGATCCAGAGAGATGATATGGGGTGGGAGGTGGGAGGGGGCTTTGGCATTGGGAGATCGTGTACACCTGTGGCTGATTCATGTCAGTATATGGCAAAACCAATACAGTATTGTAATGTAGAATAAAGTATTTAAAAATAATAATAATAAAAATAAATAAAGGAAGGTGCATCTTTTAAAAAAATCTATTTCTGCTTTATTGACTATGTCAAAGGCTTTGTGTGGATCACAACAAACTATAGAAAATTCTTTAAGAAATAGGAATACCAGACCACCTGACTTGCCTCTTGAGACACCTGTATGCAGATCAGGAACCTACAGTTAGAACTGGACATGGAAAAACAGACTGGTTCCAAATCAGGGAAAGAGTATGTCAAGGCTGTATATTGTCACCCTACTTATTTAACTTATATGCAGAGTACATCATGAGAAATGCTGTGCTGGATGAACCACAAGCTAGAGTCAAGATTGCCAGAAGAAATATCAATAACCTCAGATATGCAGGTAACACCACCCTTGTGGCAGAAAGTGAAGAACTAAAGAGCCTCTTGATGAAAATGAAAGAGGAGAGTGAAAAAGCTGGCTTAAAACTCAACGTCCAGAAGACTAAGATCATGGCATCTGGTCCCTTCAACTCATGGCAAATCAATTGGGAAACAATGGAAACAGTACAGATTTTATTTGGGAGGGCTCCAAAATCACTGCAGATGGTGAATGCAGCCATGAAATTAAAAGATGCTTGTTTCTTGGAAGAAAAGTTATGACCAGCCTAGATAGCATACTAAAAAGCAAAGACATTACTTTTCCCACAAAGGTCCATCTAGTCAAAGCTATGGTTTTTCCAGTAGTGATGTGTGAATGTGAGAGTTGGACTATAAAGAAAGCTGAGTGCCAAAGAATTGATGCTTTTGAACTATGGTGTTGAAGAAGACTCTTGAGAGTCCCTTGGACTGCAAGGAGATCTACCCAGTCCGTCCTAAAGGAAATCAGTCCTGAATATTCACTGGAAGGATTGATGCTAAAGCTGAAACTCCAATATTTTGGCCACATAATGTGAAGAACAATAAAGGTCCATCTAATCAAGGCCATGGTCTTTCCAGTGGTCATGTATGGATGTGAGAGTTGGACTGTGCAGAAAGGTGAGCACCAAAGAATTGATGCTTTTGAACTGTGGTGTTGGAGAAGACTCTTGAGAGTCCCTCAGTTTGCAAGGAGATCCACCCAGTCCATCCAAAAGGACATCAATCCTGAATATTCATTGGAAGGATTGATGCTAAAGCTGAAACTCCAGTACTTTGGCCACCTCATGCAAAGAGTTGACTCATTGCAAAAGACTCTGATGCTGGGAGGGTTTGGAGGCAGGAGGAGAAGGGGACGACAGAGGATGAGATGGCTTGATGAAATCACCAACTCGATGGATGTAAGTTTGAGTGAATTCCGGGAGTTGGTAATGGACAGGCAGGCCTGACATGCTGCAGTTGATGGGGTCGCAAAGAGTTGGACACAACTGAGTGACTGAACTGAACTGAACTGAACTGAGTGTGAAGAACTGACTCTTGAAAAGACCTTCAATGCTGAGAAAATTGAAAGCGGGAGGAGAAGGGGATGACAGGGGATGAGATGGTTGGATGGTATCATCAACTCAATGAGCATGAGTTTGAATAAGCTTTTGGAGTTGATAACAGGGAAGCCTGGCTTGCTGCAGTCCGTAGTATCGAAAAGAGTTGGATATAACTGAGTAAACTGAATTGTAGAGCTAATAATATTTTTTAAAAACTTGCTAGACCAAAGTCTTACAAAATAAAAATTTTAGCCTATATTTTGGGGCCCTGTTTATAGATTTCTGATTTAAACCATTCTAACTGAGCAAAAGCTAATGAGGAAGCTGAGCAATTGAGTAGAACTTCTGACAGATATGGCAGATAGGAAATAATATTTGGACATCAGAGTCTAAAGAATAGGGGAGAATCCCTAGTTGCCATGTTTGGTCGGGATCAAGTAGAAATATATTCTAAGAATAATGAAAACTGAAACTAAGTTGGCTACCACAGGCCCTGAGATTCAGCTTCAAATTATCTTAATGGAAAATGGATAAATGAATCTGGTATTTGCCAGTGCCTTTTCTGAAAGAAAAAACAATCAGACTGAATTCAATCCCCCATTTTTTAAATTGTTTTGCATTTAATAAAAAATTTTTGAGTGCACAGGGAATCAAATTGATATGATTAAAAATATCTACAGAAGCAGCAGACAACAGAATTAGATGTTCAGTTAACTAACGCACCCAAAATAACTGTTTTTGAGCCTAGGGGACCAGTATTTCTGTAAAAGAAACTGGCTGTGATTATTGGAACATGATACTACATGAGATTAAATATTTTGAAAACCAATGAATCTTAGAACTATATATACTGGGGAGGAAAAAAAGAAACAAAACAGTCTGTACTAAAGGAGGCAAGATTCTTCTGGACATAAAACAACTTCTGGGCCAATAACTTTGTACAGTAAAGAGGCATGCCAAGAAAGCTTCATATTCAAAAGATGTACCACATTATCTAGTGTTCCTTTTAGGAAGGGCCAAAATATAACAGAAAAGATTACCTTGATTACAGGATCTAGTTCAGTTCAGTCACTCAGTCGTGTCCAACTCTTTGCGACCCCATCAATTGCAGCACTCTAGGCCTCCCTGTCCATCACCAACTCCCAGAGTTCATGCAGACTCATGTCCATCAAGTCGGTGATGCCATCCAGCCATCTCATCCTCTATCATCCCCTTCTCCTCCTGCCCCAATCCCTCCCAGCATCACAGTCTTTTCCAATAAGTCAACTCTTCACAAGAAGGTGGCCAGAGTACTGGAGTTTCAGCTTTAGCATCATTCCCTCCAAAGAAATCCCAGGGCTGATCTTCAGAATGGACGGTTGGATCTCCTTGCAGTCCAAGGGACTTTCAAGAGTCTTCCTCCAACACCACAGTTCAAAAGCATCAATTCTTCGGTACTCAGCTTTCTTTACAGTCCAACTCTCATATCCATACATGACCAGTGGAAAAACCATAATCTTGACTAGACGGACCTTTTTCTGGGAAAGACTTGACTGTGAAGGCTTTCCTGAGGAGCAGTGATTAATTGCAACCCTTTGGACTGCAGCTCAACAGGCTCCTCTCCCCATAAGACTTTTCCAGGCAACAATACTAGAGTGGGTTAACCATTTCCTTCTATAAGGAATCTTCCCAACCCAGGGCTGGCCCTGTGTCTCCTGCATTTTAGGTGGATTCTTTACCACTGAGCCATCAGGGAAGCCCTTCCAGAGAGAGGAATTGGAGTTTAGAGTGCTTGTCAGATTTTCAAGTTTGTTTTTCAAAATTTTTGGAGCAAAAATTACTATGTGGAATGTATTTGTCTCCCTTTGGAATGGGAAAGCTTACTGTAGCAATTTTGTCCCTTTCCATCATTGTGTCTGCATGTTTGTGCTTGGAGGTGGGTGACTGTATCTTATACAGAAGGTAAAACTTGAAGACATGATTCAGTTTGATTTTTGTTGGCCATGATAGAGCAAGAATATTTTATTAATAATAGAGAGGGGTAAGAATAACTCTGATGAAAGGGACATATTATATATATTGGATTACTGACTTAGTTCTTTACTCATCCCTATATCCTTGTCATAAAACTTGGCAGTTCACACTATGAAGCGTACTCTATTACCCACCCACCCTCCAAAGGTTTGCTTTTACCCTGTGGCATGATTTGACCAAATCATGACTTTTAATAACATAATATGAAGAAAAGTCTAAAATGTGTTTATCTAGTAGGGCTTGCCCTCTTGAAATGCTGCCATTGCCAAGTGATGATTGTCCCATATGTAGTTGTTGCTCCTTCTGCTTAGACAAGAATAAACTCACATTGACATCATTTAGTCTAACATGCAATGAGGAGCCAAAATCAGCCAGGTTCATATTTTTTTAAGAAAATCCACATAGTCAAACCCATTCTCTTATCAGGTAGCTATCAGCAATTCCTTAGATGTTTATGTGAGATAAAATGATTCCTGTTTTAAGTCATGAGCTTGGAGTAATTTGTTATGCTGGTACTATGCCAATAGCTAGAAGTGATAAATACTTACTGCATGATTGTGTAATGTAAAGTTAAAAAAAAAAAAAAAAACAAGCTGTAATGCCAAAAGTAAAAAGAGAGGTTACTGTTATTGAGAAAAGCATGGCACCTTCTAGGTTGCAGGTAATTTTTCTCTTTCTTAACCAGGGTGATAATTATATGGGTGTTTTTACTTTTGATAATATATTTGGCTGCACATTATAATTTGCACACTTTCCTTTAAGTTTATGACATGCTAATATATCTTTTAAAATTCCTGTGTTCTTTACCAACATGACGTATATAGATCAAACTTATAATATGTGGATATACATGCATGCGAAGTCGCTTCAGCCATATCTGACTCTGTGTGACCTGATGCACTGGAGCCCGCTAGGCTCCAAGTGGTTTGCCATTCCTCCTCCAGGGGATCTTCCCAACCCAGGGATCAAACCTGTGTCTTTTACATATTCTGCATTGGCAGACATTTCTTTTCCACTAGTGCCACCTGAGGATATATAGAGATATTAAGGAATAAATTTATTTAAAATTTAAAAGCAGATATTTAGGTATGGTTAATTTAGGTGGCCAGTTCTTTGTAAAGCCTAGAAATGTATAGGTAAAGTTTATAATAATATAAGCCCCATGATGAATAAATATTGTATAATACTCCCTGCATACCTCACAACACGTACAGGAATACTTAAATAAATTTATTTTTGTAAAAGAGAATTCAAGTAAGTGAGGCAAAGAGTCAATGATTCTACCTACAATGGGAAAAAAATTAAGCAGACTTTTAATAAGGTGCTGAAAATCGGAAGGTTGGCAGATTCTCTCGATAGATGCATATCAAATATCTAAATTGATTTTTCATAAAGGCAGTTAAGAGTTTGGGAAGGGATGATGAGGCAATCATTAATTTTTGTCCAATGGGCTTGCTATTATGACAAATGATGTTGAGCTTGACAAGAACATTTAGTGTGTGATAGAACAGTCTTGAATCATTCAACATCAACAGAGAATGAGAGAAGTGAAATTGGTTGTAATCAGTTTAGAAGATAATTATGAAAAAATATATTATAAATAATAGTACAGAACAGAAGTACTAACTGGAGAATGATAATGGGGAAAATAAGGCTTTTCCTCAAGAAGTGCAGTGCTCAGTCACTTCAGTCATGCCCAACTCTGTGTGACCCATTGACTGTAGCCCATCAGGCTCTTCTGTCCATGGGATTCTCCAGGCAAGAATACTGGAGTGGGTTTCCATACACTTCTCCAGGACAACATCCCAACCCAGGGATCAAACCTGCGTGTCTTACATCTCCTGCATTAGCAGGCAGGTTCTTTTACCACTAGAGCCACTAGGAAGCCAGGGAAATATTAAATACTGCTTATATGCTGATATAAATAATCCGGGAAAAGATCAATACTAGTGATAAAGAAGAAAGAAGCAAAAATCACCCTTAGGATGTCCTTAAGTAGAAAAGAGAGGAATGGAATTTGTCCAAAAGTGGAACATAGAGAGTCATCCTTTCTAAGAAAAGGAATATCAGAGTATATTTTTAAAGATGCAAATGCATTGATATAACTTGTGGAGAGATTTGGTGGAAACCATTTTCTAATTATTTCTATCCTCTTGAAAATTTCATTCACCTTTATTGCTTATGAATGAAGAATGGGGTTATCAAATTTTAGAGAGAGGATTTTGTACAAGAGTGAATGTGCTCAGTAAACATTACAGAATTGGATAGTAATACTAGGTGTCTAATTCATTTTGGTGGTCATAAAAATAAAGTAAGATCAGTCATTGAGATTGCAAATTTTTCCAAACTGTGTTTAGCTATCTTGAGAAGTTGTAAAATAGAAATTCAAATTTAACATACTGGTGTTTTGCCAGGCCAGAATAACAGAGATAAAATGGAATAAGGGTGCATGCAAAGAACTGAATATATAGCAATTTGTGTAGGCTGGATAAGGAGAGATGTGAAGATTTTATGAGGCTGTGGTACCTGGAGAACTGACAAAATCAATCAGTGAAGATTGCAAGTGGGGTGAGTTTGGCTAGGAGTGAGAAAGGGAGTGTGCCAGAGAGTGTTTAATGGTGACCTTGGAAATTATATGTTGGAGGGACTTACTGTTAGCGATAAAGGAGAAGCCTAAGTTAACAGCGGAGAGTGAGCAGATGGAGCACATGACTAAACAGAGGAAGCTCGGTTTCTAAGAGGAAAGATTATTGACAGTTTATTCTATATATTATTTAATAATCAAGGATTATAATAAAATTGAGTAAAAATGTGAGGCTACAATCTTCAAGCATTTTAAACTTCAGTCAGAAGGAAAGAATAATTATCTGAGGAAGAAAGAAGATATCATAGAAGGCGAAATCCAGACGGTACAGTGAAAAAATGGGGGGAAATGGAAAGAGGCAACAATTGGTAAAAGAGTAGCGTGTGAGCAAGTCTAGCAGTAAAGATCTATTTGATGACCTTGGTGGGAATTGTCCTGGTAGTATCTTAGCAAATTGGGTTGGTATTGATGTGGGTATTTCCAGAATGGACTTATCTCCTGACACATGGAGCTCTGTGATTCTCTTTTTACGTATCATGAAATGAAATGTTTTGTTATTGCCTTTAAATTACATATTATCTATTTTAGGATATAGATTATACATTTTAAAAGGACACAAATGTTACCCATAAGTTAAAATAGTATTTAAAAGGTGAATTTAAGCCACAGATCAGCAAAATGCCAACACTGTGGTTACATAAGGAAGGCGTTTTTTTTTTTAATCCATTTCCATACCCCAGTGCTATTTAACCTTCCATCATCCTTTTCTAAGACTACTTCTGTTTTTTTAAAGTGAGCAGTTATATCAGTTATTGCCTATAGTTGTTGTCCTTTTTACGTCCTCCCTGAAACTAGAGAAATATTTCTGAAGCAAAAGTATAATTATGTAGTATTTCATGCTTGAAAGAGTTCAGCAACTTCCCATTTCAATTCAGTTCAGTCACTCAGTCAAGTCCGACTCTTTGCGACCCCATGAATGGCAGCATGCCAGGCCTTCCTATCCATAACCAACTGCCAGAGTCTACTCAAACCCATGTCCACTGAGCTGGTGAAGCCATCCAACCATCTCATTATCTGTTGTCCCCTTCTCTTCCTGCCCTCAATCTTTCTCAGCATCAGGGTCTTTTCAAATGAGTCAGCTCTTCACATCAGTGGCAAAAGTATTGGAGTTTCAGCTTCAGCATCAGTTCTTCCAATGAACATCGGGGACTGAACTCCTTTAGGATGGACTGGCTGGATCTCTGTGCAGTCCAAGAGACTCTCAAGAGTCTTTTCCAACACCACAGTTAAAAAACATCAGTTCTTTGGTGCTCAGCTTTATTTATACTCCAACTCTCATATCCACACATGACCACTCGAAAAACTATAGCCTTGATTAGATGGACCTTCGTTGACAAAGTAATAATGTCTCTTTTTTTAATATGCTATCTAGGTTGGTCATAACTTTCCTTCCGAGGAGTAAGCATCTTTTAATTTCATGGCTGCACTCACCATCTGCAATGATTTTGGAGCCCAGAAAAATAAAGTCTGACACTGTTTCCACTGTTTCCCCATCTATTTGCCATGAAGTGATGGGACTGTATGCCATGATATTAGTTTTCTGAATGTTGAATTTTAAGCCAACTTTTTCACTCTCCTCTTTCACATTCATCAAGAAGCTCTTTAGTTCTTCATTTTCTGCCATAAGGGTGATATCATCTGCATATCTTAGGTTATTGATATTTCTTCCGGTAATCTTGATCTAGTTTGTGCTTCCTCCAGCCCCTCATTTCTCATGATGTACGCTGCATATAAGCTAAATATGCAGGGTGAAAATATACAGCCTTGACATACTCCTTTTCCTATGTGGACCAGTCTGTTTATCGATGTCCAGTTCTAACTGTTGCCTTCTGACCTGTATATATATTTCTCAGGAGGCAGGTCAGGTGGTCAGGCATTCCCATTTCTTTCAGAATTTTCCACAGTATATTGTGATCCACACAGTCAAAGATTTTTGGCACAGTCAACAAAGGAGAAGCAGATGTTTTACTGTTACTCTCTTGCTTTTTCGATGATCCAGTGGATGTTGGCAATTTGATCTCTGGTTCCTCTGCCTTTCCTAAAACCAGCTTGAACATCTGGAAGTTCATGGTTCAAATATTGCTAAGGCCTGGCTTGGAGAATTTTAAGCATTATTTTACTAGTGTGTGAGATGAGTGCAATTGTGTAGTAGTTTTAGCATTCTTTACATTGCCTTTCTTTCTGATTGGAATGAAAACTGACCTTTTCCAGTCCTGTGGCCACTGCTGAGTTTTCCAAATTTGCTGACATATTGAGTGCAGCACTTTCACAGCATCATCTTTCAAGATTTGAAATAGCTCAACTGGAATTCCATCATCTCCACTAGCTTCATTCATAGTGATACTTTCTAAAGCCCACATGACTTTACATATCAGGATGTCTGGCTCTAGGTGAGTGATTAGACCATTGTGATTATCTGTGTCATGAAGACCTTTTCGTACAGTTTTCTGTGTATTATTGCAACCTCTTCTTAATATCTTCTGCTTCTGTTAGGTCCATACAATTTCTGTCCTCTATTGAGCTTGTCTTTGCAGAAAATGTTCCCTTGATATCTCTAATTATTTTGAAGTGATCTCTAGTCTTTCCCAGTCTACTGTTTTCCTCTATTTCTTGGCATTGATCACTGAGGAAGGCTTTCTTATCTCTCCTTGCTATTCTTTGGAATTCTGCATTCAAATGGGTATATCTTTCCTTTTCCCCTTTGCTTTTCAATTCTGTTGCTTTCACAGCTATTTGTAAGACCTCCTCAGAAAACCATTTTGCTTTTTTGCATTTCTTTTTCTTGGGGATTGTCTTGATTCCTGTCTCCTGTACAATGTCAAGAACCTCCGTCCATAGATCATCAGGCACTCTGTCTATCAGATCTAGTCCCTTAAATCTATTTCTCACTTCCACTATCCCTTAGTCATAAGGGATTTGATTTGGGTCATGAGAAACCTATATGCAGGTCAGAAAGCAACAGTTAGAACTGGACATGGAACAACAGACTGATTCCAATAGGATTAGGAGTACGTCAAGGCTGTATATTATCACCCTGCTTATTTAACTTATATGCAGAGTATATAATGAGAAATGCTGGGCTGGAAGAAGCACAAGCTAGAATCAAGATTTTTGGGAGAAATATCAATAACCTCAGATATGCAGATGACACCACCATTATGGCACAAAGTGAAGAGGAACTAAAAAGCCTTTTGATGAAAGAGAAGAGGACAGTGAAAAAGTTGGCTTAAAGCCTAACATTCAGAAAACGAAGATCATGGCATCTGGTCCCATCACTTTATGGGAAATAGATGGGGAAACAGTGGAAACAGTGTCAGACTTTATTTTGGGGGGCTCCAAAATCACTGCAGATGGTGATTGCAGCCATGAAATTAAAAGATTCTTACTCCTTGGAAGGAAAGTTATGACCAACCTAGATAGCATATCAAAAAGCAGAGACATTATGTTTCCAACAAAGATCTGTCTAGTCAAGGCTATGATTTTTCCAGTAGTCATGTATGGATGTGAGAGGTGGGCTGTGAAGAAAGGTGAGCGCCAAAGAATTGATGCTTTTGAACTGTGGTGTTGGAGAAGGCTCTTGAGAGACCCTTGGACTGCAAGGAGATCCAACCAGTACATTCTAAAAGATCAGTCCTTGCTGTTCTTTGGAAGGAATGATGCTAAAGCTGAAACCCCAGTACTTTGGCCACCTCATGCAAAGATTTGACTCACTGGAAAAGACTCTGATGCTGGGAGGCATTTGGTGTCAGGAGGAGAAGGGGATGACAGCAGATGAGATGGCTGGATAGAATCACTGACTTGATGGACTTGAGTTTGAGTGAACTCCGGGAGTTGGTGATGGACAGGGAGGCCTGGCGTGCTGCAGTTCATGGGGTCCCAAAGAGTCGGACATGCCTGAGCGACTGAACTGAACTGAACTATAGAAAATCTATAGATTTTTTTACTTTCATCTTCAAATTAACATCTTCATATCTATACCCTACTCCATTCATCATTCCCAAAGATAAAACTTTCTTGTCCTTCTTGAGTACATCACTCACTGCTACTGCTACTGCTACTGCTAAGTCACATCAGTCATGTCCAACTCTGTGTGACCCCATAGACGGCAGCCCACCAGGCTTCCCCATCCCTGTGATTCTCTAGGCAAGTACACTGGAGTGGGTTGCCATTTCCTTCTCCAATGCATGAAAGTGAAAAGTCAAAGTGAAGTCGCTTAGTCGTGCCTGACTCTTAGCAACCCCATGGACTGCAGCCTACCAGGCTCCTCTGCCCATGGGATTTTCCAGGCAAGAGTACTGGAGTGGGGTGCCACTGCCTTCTCCAACATCACTCACTAGTAGATGCTAATATGTCACTTAGTATCTCTCATTCATGGCACCAGCTACATTTGCAATGTTACATTTACTTGAAGAGCTCTTTGATTAATACCAGTTTTCTTTTCCAGACTCTAAAGTCTAAGATGACTCTTTTAGGTTATGCTTCTTTTTTTAAATTATTTAAAATTCCAGGCATAAATGTGGCTTATAGTTATTAAATGAATTAATTGCTTAATCTTTTTTAAAATTTTTTGAAAATATAGAATTCTGTAAAAGTTTAGGGGTTAGACAAAGAGCAGGAGCCAAAACAAAGGTATATATGCATAACTATTTGAGAGAAGAAAGGAAACACAGGGAACTCTGCAACAGAGGAAGAGAAATATTAGAGAAGGAGAATTCAATAATAATATGGTAGGCTTCTGCATTTGTAACATGGTCCAGGAGAGAACAGATAATAAATAAGAAGGATCAATTTTGTTGTGAATTCTACTTTTTTTCACTTTAGTTAACAAACCATAACTTTGCCTTCCTCCCATTTCACATTTCCAATATGTGCTGCATATTGAAGAAACAGCCTACTTTAATGGGTCTTAGAGGTTGCCTGCTTAGTGACTAGAAAATTCATTTATAGAAGAAGCTTTATGTGCCTAGGATTGACTTGTTCTCCTTTAAATGGAGCACTACCAGTAGCCCTGAGCCCTGAGTTCTGTTCAAAGTGCAGCCTTGGGGGCATTGGAGCCAAGGCACAAGGTCATACTCTGTTTTTCATTCACAATTCCCTTTGTTGTATGTGTTTCAGGTTTCCTTTCCTTATTTTCTTTTTTCAAAAAGTCCCCAGTACACTCACTTTGGAGTTCTCCTAGCATTTGAAAATATACCAAAGAAATACAGTTCTTTGAGGAATTTCAAATTATTAGAGGCAAACATACCCTCAAAACAAGATTGTGTTCTCTCTTGTAGTTCTCGGATTAAATTCATCCTGTGCATAATCCCTTATTGGTTATGAAACTAAGATTTTATAATCTTGTGACAGAGATCAGGAATCCATGTGGCATTGATTTGCAGATATTAGTTTGTATGTCTCTGGAAAATCTTTCTTAGAAATGCAGAAGTATTCTTATAAAGAGTGATTAAATTTGAGTAAACGTTGGATTTTATGACTGCTGGAAAATTTCTATTCAAAAGCATAAATTGCTTAACAGTGTGACCTTGTTGAACTTTTTTTATATCTGCATCACCTTATGAAAAACACTGCTTTTCACTCTTTGACATATTTACATGTTTATTTATAATAAGCATTGTAGTTTCTCTTTATTTGTAAACAATGTATAATTTCATCCATTTGTAAGGGAAATTTTAGATACACTTGATATATAATTATTTTAATATTCAAAGATAAGAACTATATATTTAAGGCAAAAACTGTATAATTATTTTTACTATTTAAAGATAAATATATTGTAAGTCAAAAACTGCAATAGCCCTTTGTAGATTGAACTGAGTTTGAATTTTGCATTATCAAAATTGATGGTAATTAAAATAGAGATGGCTATTCATCTCACACAGAGCATGAACTAACAAATATAAATTCTAGCACTTACAATATACTTTTAGGCGTTTTAAGTGGTTAAGGCTGCCTGCATTTTTGTTCATATCATATTATCTTCTGTTTTACATCAAGACAGTATATATGCCAGTTTCCATTTATATGTCTGCCTGATGTATGGCTTGAAATGAGATCAAGCTTCCAGGCAGAATGTAACTTAAAGAGGCCAAAACATCTGGGGACTCTGGTCAGAAACTAAGCAACACATTCATTTATGATGTTGGTGTTTTATCCAAGCCTCATATACATTTACTTTTTTTTTTCTTTCTCTTTATTGAAAATTCCTCTTTATATTTCCCCAAATTTCATGTGAATGTGCATATTTACCTTGGAGGTTAAAACACATTTATTCAAATATTCAATAACTGTACAGTTCAGATAAACTCTGAGAGCATCTCAATATGTGTTGTTGGAAGGAATCAGTGATGTACAGGAGATATTCACACCAGCATGAGAGGCTGACTGGGACCAAGTCTTCACAACACTGATTTAAGTGCCTTCATGTTAGTGGCTTGAAATCAGATCTGTGGAAGTAATTATACTAAATTATAAATTAGTATATGTATACAGGTCTAGCCTTTTCTATCTTTTCTATTTGTTTCTTCTGAGAATCTAAAAACAATGTGCAGAATACTCATAGTTAATAATTTATATGCTCATTTGGGATTTTAAAACTAATAATTTGGGGAAATAAGAAATATTTTTATTCCCGTGGCTGCTCACTATTCCCACTACTAATCCTAACTCCTTAGTGCAAACCACTCTCATCTCTTGCTTGGATTAGCCTCTACTGGATTGTTTTTTACAACTCTTCAGAGAACAACCAGAATCATCCTTTAAATAGAAATATGATTCTTCTGCTCAAAAATGTCCAACAGTTTCATAACTGAGAGTGAAATCTGAAGCTCTCATTATGGCCCAAAATATTTTTGCATAGTCTAGCCTCTGAGAAAAACAGAGACATTACTTTGCCAAAAATGGCCATCTAGTCAAAAGTATGGTTTTTCCAGTAGTCATGTATGGATGTGAGAGTTGGACATAAGGAATGTTAGTGTTGAGGAACTGATGCTTTTGAACTGTGGTGTTGGAGAAGACTCTTGAGAGTCCCTTGGACTGCAAAGAGATACAACCAGTCCATCCTAAAGGAAATATGTCCTGAATATTCATTAAAGGACTGATGCTGAAGCTGAAACTCCAATACTTCTACCACCTGATGCAAATAACTGACTCATTTGAAAAGACCCTGATGCTGGGAAAGATTGAAAGTAGGAGGAGAAGGGGATGAGAGAGGACAAGATGGTTGGATGGCATGATAAACTCAGTGGACATGAGTTTGAGTAAGCTCCAGGAGTTGGAGATGGACAGGGATGTCTGGCGTACTGCAGTTCATGGGTCACAAAGAGTCAGACATGACTGAGCAACTGAACTGAACGGAGCCTCTGATAATTCACTTACCTTTTCTCCTATCAGTTTATACCTCATTTGTTATTTGCCAGCTACATGGCCTCTCTTGATTTTTCTTCAAAAACAATGAACAGGCATCTTCTTCAGTGCTTTTATGCATATATCCCATGACTTATTCTTTCCTTCTTCTTCTCCTTTTTTAAAATCAAGTCTACCTTCTTAGGGCCTTCCTTAATAATCCCATTTGGTTAACAAACTACTCATTAACTATTTCCACTTTGATCTTGATTTTGGATTATAACTCTTCACAGTTATCACCTGGTATCCTATTATATATCTGTTTTCTAATAGTCTGTCACTCACCTCTATAATTTAACCTCCCCCATGAGCAACAACTCACTTGTTTTGTGCCTAACCTATATTAAGTTCAGTTCAGTTCCATTCAGTCAGTCATGTCTGACTCTTTGGGACCCCATGAATTGCAGCACAACAGGCCTCCCTGTCCATCACCAAATCCCAAATTTCATCCAAACTCATGTCCATTGAGTCGGTGATTCCATCCAGCCATTTCATCCTTTGTCATCCCCTTCTCCTCCTGCCCCCAATCCCTCCCAGCATCAGAGTCTTTTTCAATGAGTCAACTCTTCACATGAAGTGGCCAAAATATTGGAGTTTCAGCTTTAGCATCAGTCCTTTCAAAGAACACCCAGGACTGATGTGCTTTAGAATGGACTGGTTGGATCTCCTTGCAGTCCAAGGGACTCTCAAGAGTGTTGGTTACTACGAGTGAAATGACACAAAACAAGACACACACACAAGAGACAGACACTCTAGCCAGAGGAAAAAGAACTGCACAAGCCAGCGAGCTCGCGGTTTATTTATATACATCCCCCCTGGG
>SJYF01000338.1:13379562-13394132 GCA_006410515.1 Procapra przewalskii
TGATATACATATGGGGAGGTCTGGGAGTTTAACTATTATAGAGCTTAGGTATCAGAATAGAAATAATGTCTGTACAAAACCAAATGTTTGTTACTCTCAGTTCTGCATCATAATTAAAATACAAACAGTTTTTTTTTAATAGTCAACTTGATCAAAACCCACTACCTCAGAATCAATAGCTTCTTTCAAGCCACAGTAACACTTAAATATTTGTTGAGACTAGAATGCAAAAATTAGGCTGGTTGGAAATCTAATTATACTTGCTCAAAATAGAATTTAGAGTTTGCTCAAGTAAAATTTAACTTGAGTTTGCTCAAGTAAAATTATGAAAGGACAGAATTGCACTTTTCACGGAGATTCAATTCCCTGGAATCACCAAAACTAGGCAACTGTTAGAATATTTAGAATCCTGAGATAATATGGAATCCAGGCATTGCTTAGACTGTCTTCTATTGTCCTTTTCTCCCACACATCTGTGGGTGTGTGGTGGAATGATAGCAATTATAGCATAATGAGAGAGTCTAATTCTTCATCTTTGCAAATAGAAAGTTAGAATTGACCAGGAATATTACATTTTCTTTTTTAAAGTCATTTGATGTGTTTCTTTCTGGTTTAAGTCCTTTTGCCATGATATAACCAGTATGTCTGTGCTGTACACAGTTGCAGTTATGCCGACACATCTGTGGTTGGTCATCCTAGATTTTAGGTGCCGTGAATATGGCCATCTGAGAACTGAAAGCTGGCTGTGAGTAGGAAGCCACACTTCTCTTGGTCTTCCCTACATTTTTCCCAGACTTGTCATCTGCCATTTCAAAATTATGCTGAAGCTCTAACCAGCAAGGCAGAGAAAGAGCTAGTCGGACACCTAGCTAGATCCCACTGCCCACTCTTTCATTGTACCAGGATTCAAACTGCCAGATAATTCTATCAGAATTTTATATTTATTTTCCTGTTGAGGAAAATTTGTAAAGCTTATAATTTGGAGAAAGTCATAGAGTTTAAAATCAGGGAAAAATATTAATGGTTATGTGGTTTTGTTTCCTAAACCAGTGTTCTTTTAGTGAAACTCACCATGTAACTTTCCCTGGACTTAATATAACTGTGGGATTTCAACACTGGTTTTTGACTTCTGGTTCCAGTGCCAGCATTACAACTCATCATTCATGTTCTCACATTAAAAAAAATCTGAACAAACTAAAAATGACTTTTTTAAAACCCATCAGAAAACTGAGGTTGCAGGGCAAACTGAATCCCTGAAATCTGGAAAGACAAGCAAATCATGAAAGTTAAAAACATCTGGACTAGCTTATGAGTAAAAATCGTCAAGGGCCATAGTCTTGAGAGGCTCCAAGTTTTGTGGGTTTTACTCTCAGGCACCTCACCATGTTCTTATAGTGAACAACAAAGAAAGATCCTTTGGTTACTTTAGCAGGAGTAGAAGAAAAAGAACCATTGTGAAATATCCTCACAGAATTACCCATCACAATAACCTACTTACCAGTTTGATGCCACCTGGAGGAGAGGGGCATTTCTCTCACTTCAGCTCCTCTAGTCTTCTTGTCTCATCTAAGAGAAGCAGGACTAAGAAATGCTTGTGAAAAATCACAACCCAGTTTTTTTTTTTTTTTTAAGGCATCTCCATACTGTTCTCCACGGTGGCTCTATCAATTTACATTCCCACAAACAATGCAAGAGGATTCAATTTTCTCCATATCCTCTGTTAACTGTTTGTAGATTTTTTGATGCTAGCCATTCTAACCAATGTGAGATGATACTTTAGTGTAGTTTTGATTTACATTTCTCTAATAATGAGCAATGTTGAGCATCTTTTCATGTGTGTATTAGCCATCTGCATGGCTTTACAGAAATGTCTGCTTAGATCTTCTACTCATTTTTTGATTTGGCTCTTTGTTTTCCTGATGTTGAGCGGTAATGAGATATTTATATAGTCTAGAGATTAATTCTTTGTCAGTTGCTTCATTTACAGTTAAATATGACCCAACAATCCCACTACTGGGCAGATACTCTTAGAAAACTATAACTGAAAGAAACACATATACCCTGAATGTTTATTGCGTAGTATTTACAATAGCCAGGACATGGAAACAACCTAGATGTCCATCAACAGAAAATGAATAAAGAATTGTGGTACATATACACAATGGATTATTACTCAGCCATAAAAAAAGAACACCTTTGAGTCAGTCCTAATGAAAAGAGGAAAATGTTGTGTATTAACACCTTTATATCGAATCTAGAAAGATGGTATTGATGAACTTATTTGCAGGCCGGCAGTGGAGACACAGACATAGAGAAGAGACTTGTGACACAGGGGGGGAAGGAGAGTGTAGGATGAATTGAGAGAGTGATGTGGAAATGCATGCATTACTATATGTGAAGTAGTAAGTGGAAATTTGCTTTATAATGCAGGGAGCTGAAATCAGGTGCTCTGTGAAAACCTAGAGGAGTAGAATGGAGTGAAAGGTGGAAGGGAGGTTCAAGAGGGAAAGGACATATGTATACCTGTGGCTGATGTATGATGATAGAGTTGATGTATGACAGAGTCCAACACAGTATTATGGAGCAATTAGTGCAGTCACTCAGTCATGTCCAACTCTTTTGTGACCCCATGGACCGTAGCTTATCAGGTTCCTCAGTCCATGAAATTTTCCAGGCAAGAGTACTGGAGTGGGTTGCCATTTCCTTCTCCAGGGGATCTTTCCAACCCTGGACTCAAACCCAGGTATCCCACATTGCAGGCAGATGCTTTACTGTCTGAGCCACCAGGGGAGCCCCTATGGAGCATAATCTTCCCATTAAAAATAAATTTTAAAAGTTGCAGCCCAGAAACCCAGTATCATTAAGGGAATGAGATTTATTAATGATATGATAGAATGCTATTCCTCTCCCACACCTTAACAACAGGGCTCTAGTATAATGAAGGTGGACTATAGCTGAACGAGCTACAAGGTGCAGGATCTGAGGAGGCATTCTCATGGAAGCCCAAAGTCAAAAATAGATGTAAAATCAAGGATGTCAGAGGAATGTGAAGCCTCTGGCAGCCACAGTGTGTGTGCTATAACCAGCTTTCAACATAGACTAACTCCTAGTCCTCATACTAAAACCTATTGATTCAGTTCCTATTACCTGATACATCATAGTTGGCTTTTTAGCAAAAAATTAAAGTCATGCTAAAAGGCAAAGAAAAAAAAACGTGATTGAAGAATGAGATGAAGCAAGCATCAGTGCTATCCTTATGGTACAGGTTTTGAAATTTTCAGACAAATTTAAAATAAATATGCTAATAAATACAATTCCAAAAAAGTAGATAAAATATAACAACTTATGGGTATTATAAGTAGAGAGATGGAAACTCTGAAAACAAATCACAAGAAAGTTCTAGAAATCAAAAACTGTAATAAAAATGAAAATTTCCTTTGGGTTCATCAGCAAACTAGACAGAACCAAGGTAAGAATCAGTGAGCTTAAGAACAGATCAATAGAAAATTCCCGTACTGAAATGTGAAAATTTTTATTACTATGGAATAAGGGAGACGTGACAGTGGGAGACAACTATTACTTTCTGCTACTTACATGCTCAAAAGTGGTGATACAGGTTGATACAAAAGGTAATAACCATAATGCTTAATTACAGAAAAGACTAAGAAATTAAGGACTTACACATCTTTGCAACTGTATTTTTTAAAGCTTTTTATTTTGTATTGGGGTATAGCTGATTTACAATATAATAGTTTCTAGTGAGCAGCAAGGAAGGCAGCCACACGTATACAATGTGTCCATTCTCCCCCAAACTCTGCTCCCATTCAGGCTGCCACATAACATTGAGAGGAGTTCCAAGTGCTATACAATAGGTCCTTGTTGGTTATCCATTTTAAATATAGCAGTGTGTACATGTCTTTCCCAGACTCCCTGTTTCCCTCTCCTCCCATCTTTTCCAGCAGCAACCGCAAGGTCATTCTATAAATTTATGAGTCTGTTTCTGTTTTGTAATTTATTTTGTATGATTTCATTTTAGATTCCATATATAAGAGATATCTAAGGTATTTATCCTTCTGTCTGACTTATGTTACTCGGAATGACAATCTCTAGGTCCATCCATGTTCCTGCAAATGGCATTACTACATTCTTTTAATGGCTGAACAATATTCTATTGTGTATATGTACCATATCTTCTTTATCCATTCCTCTGTCGATAGACAATTAGGTTTCTTCCAAGTATTGGCTATTGTAAATAGTGCTGTAATAAATATTGGCGTGTATGTATCTTTTCAGATCATGCTTTTCTCAGGATATATGCCCAGGTGGGGGATTACCAAATCATATGGAAACTCTACTTTTAGATTTTTAAAGGAACCTCCATTGTTTTCCAGAGTGGCTATACCAAGTTATATTTCTATTATTCTGGGAGACGGGTTGAAAAATATACTGCTGTAATTTATGTCAGAGTATTCTGTCTATGTTCTCCTCTAAGAGTTTTATACTGTCCAATCTCACATTTAAGTATTTAATCTATTTTGTGTATGGTGTTAAAGAGTGACCTAATTCCATTTTTAATAATGTAGTTTTCCAATTTTCTCAGCACCATTTGTTGAAGAGACTTTCCAACATTTTGTAATCTTGGCTCCTTTGTCATAGACTAATTGTTCATAGGTGCATAGGTTTATTTTTGGTTTTCTATCTTGTTCCATTGATCTATATTTATGTTTTTTGCCAGAAATAAACCTATAATCTACAGACAATTAATATGTTTTAAAGAGGCAATATTATACAACGTTGGAAAAGCAGTTTGGTAACTGTAGCTTTGTAGTATTGTCTGCAGTCAGGGAGCTTGATTCTTCCAGTTATATTTTTCTTTCTCAAGATTGCTTTAGCCACTCAGGGTTATTTGTGTCTGCTACAAATTTTAAGATTTTTTCTGTTGTTGTTCTAGTTCTGTGGAAAATGTCATTGATAATTATATAGGGATTGCATTGAATCTGTAGATTGTTTTGAGTAATATAGTCATTTTAACAATATTGATTCTCCCAACCCACAAACATGGTATATCTTTCTATCCATGTCTTCTTTGATATCTTTCATCAGAGTCTTATGGTTTTCAGAGTACAGGTCTTTTGTTTTCTTGTGTGTGTGTTGTGTGTGTTAGTTACACAGTTGTGTCCAACTCTTTGCAACCCCATAGAATGTATCCTGCCATGCTCCTCTGTCCATGGGATTCTCCAGGCAAGAATACTGGAGTGGGCAGCTATTCCCTTCTCCAGGAATCTTCTCCAACCAGGAATCAAACCCAGGTCTCCTACATTGCAGGTCTTCTTAGGTAATTTTATTCCTATATTTTTTCTTTTGGATATAACAAATGAAATTGTAGTAAATGGAACTGTTTCTTGAATTTCTATTTCTGATCTTTCATTGTTAGTTTATAGAAATGCAACAGAGATCTTTGTGTTAATTTTGTGACCTGAAACTTTACCAAATCCATTGCACTCTAGTAGTTTTCTGGCACTGTCTGTAGGATCTTTTATGTACCTGCAAACAGTGACAGTTGAACTTCTTTTCCAGTTTGTATTCCCTTTACTTCTTTTTCTTCACTGATCGTCATGGCTATGATTCCAAAGCTATGTTGAAGTGGTGAGAGTAAACATTCTTGTCTTTTTCCTGATCTTACAGAAAATCCTTTCAGCTTTTCACCATTGAGTATGGTGATAGCTATAGGTTTGTCATGTATGACTTTTATTATATTGAGGTATGTTACCTCTATGTCCATTTTTGGAGTGTTTATCATAAATGGGTACTGAATTTTGTCAAAAGATTTTTCTACATCTGTTGAGATGATCATATGGTTTTCTTTCTTCAGTTTGTTGATGTGATGTATCACATTGCCTGACTTGTGGCTGTTGAAAAAATCTGACATCCCTGGGATGATTCCCATTTGTTCATGGTGTATGATCTTTTTAATGTATTTTTGGGTTCAGATTGCTAGTATTTCATTGAGGATTTTTGCATCAATGTTCATCAGTGATGTTGGCTTGTAATTTTCTCTTCTTTTTTGGTATCTTTGTCTGATTTTGATAGCAGGGTGATTGTTGCCTCATGGAATGAGTTTGGAAGTTTTCCTTCCTCTGCAATTTTTTTTTTTTGAGAAGTTTCAGGATAGGTGTTAACTTTTCTCTAAATGTGTCATAGAAGTTGCCTATGTAGCTACTAGATCCTAGACTTTTGTTTGTTGGGAGTTGTTGTTCTTTTTTATTTTTTTAATACTGGAGGATAATTGCTTTACAATATTGCATTGACCTCTGCTGTATATCAACATAAATCAGTCATAGTTATATATATGCCCCCTCCTTTTTGAGCCTCCCTTCCTCCTCCCACATCTGTTGGGGTTTTTTAAATCATAGTTTCAATTTCAGTGCCTGCGATTTGTCTGTTCATATTTTCTATTTCTTTCTGGTTCAGTCTTGGGAAACTATCTTTCTAAGAAAGTTCATTTCTTCCAGGTTGTCCATTTTATTGATGTGGAATTGCTCATCGTAGTCTTATGATCCTTTGTATTTATGTGGAGTTTGTTGCAACTTGTTTTCATTACTAATTTTATTGATTTGATTCTTCTCCCTTATTATCCTTGATGCATCTGGCTAATGTGTGTGTGTGTGTGTGTGTGTGTGTGAGTCTCACAGTCATATCTGACTGTTTGCAACCCCAGCCAGTCTCCACTGTCCATGGAATTATCCAGGCAAGAATACAGGAGTGTGCAGCCATTCCCTTCTCCAGGGGATCTTCCCAATCAGGGATTGAACCTGGGTCTCTTACACTGTGGACAGATTCTTTACCAACTGAGCCACCAAGTTTTATCAGTTTTTGTTTATCTTTTCAAAGACTTGGCTTTTATTTTCATTGATCTTTGCAATAGTTTTCTTTGTCTCTATTTAATTTATTTCTGCTAGATCTCAATGATTTCTTTCCTTATGCTAACTTTAGGTTTTGTTTGTTCTCCTTTCTCTGGTTATTGTAAGGTTAAATTGTGTTGGATTTTTCTTGTTTCTTAAGGTAGGATTGTATTGCTATAAAATTCCCTCCTAAAACTGGTTTTGATACATCCCATAACTCTTGGACCATTGTGGTTTCATTTTCACTTGTCTTTAGGGTTTTTTTTTTTAAATTTCCTCTTTGATTTCTTCAGTGATCAGTTGGTTGTTTAGTAGCACATTGTTTTATATAGTTTTCTTTTTCTTTTAATTTCTAATCTCACATCTTTGTGATCAGAAAAGATGCTTGTTATCATTTCAGTTTTCTTAAATTTGTCAAGTCTTGAATTGTTGCCAGCATGTTGTCAATACTGGAGAATGTTCCATGTGCCCTTGAGAAGAATATGTAGTCTGCTGCTTTTGGATGGAATGCTCTATAAATATCAATTAGTCCATCATGTCTAATGTGTCGTTTAAGGCCTTTGTTTCCTTATTTTCTGTCTGGATGGTCTGTTCATTGATGAAAGCAGAAGACACATCCAATAAAGGATTGTTTTCCAAAATTTATCAAGAACACATAAAACTCAATAAGACAACAGACTATAAACAGTGGATCAAAGAGCTTAACAGACACCTCACCAAAAAAGATATATAGACTGAAAAAGATTCACTACATCACATGTCACTAGGGAAATGTAAATTGAACCAGAGAGAGACTATTGTACTCCTATTAGAATGACCAAATTCCAGGACACTGACAACACCAAATGCTAGTGAGGGTGTGGAACCATAGGAACTCTCATACATAGCTGGTGGGAATGCAGTCACTTCAGAATACAATTTGGAGATTCCTTACAATACAGAGCATCCTCTTATCGTGCTCACTGGATTTATTCAAAGGAATTGAAAACTTAGTTCCACACAAAAACCTGCACATGGATATTTTTAGAGCAGTTTTACACATTATTGCCAAAACTTGGAAGCAACCAAGATGTCAGCAGTTGAATGGATAAATAAATGCACACATCCAGAAAGGAATATTACTCAACACTAAAAATAAATGAGCTATTGAGACATGAAAGGGCATGGAGGAAACTTAAATGTATATTATTAAATAAAAAGAAGCCAAATATGTAAAAGCCACATACTGTGTGATTCTGGAAAAGGCAAAAATTATAGAGAGTAGAGAGATCAGTATTTTCCAGGGGTAGTTGGGAGGAATAGAGGGATGAAAGAGCAGAGCATGGAGGATTTTTAGGGTGGAAAAAACATTCTGTATGATACAGTAGTGATGGATACATTTGTCCAAATCCAAAGAAGGCACAACTCTGAGAGCAAACAATATTTTCTACAGACTTGGACCTAATGTAAGCTATGGATTATGATGTGTCAGTGTAAATTTATAAGTGTTAACAAATGTACCAGTCTGGTGAAAGATGTTTCTAATGAGGGAGGCTTTGTGTGTTTAGGGTCAGGGAAATATGAGAAGTCTCTATATCTTTTTCTGAATTTTGCTGTTAACTTGAAACTGTTGTAAAGGGGAAAAAAAAAAGAATCTTTGTCTTAAAAACAAGGAAAACTCAATGTAAACTTACCTGTAGAGATGTTAGCAATTCTCTTCATGGGCAAGTGCCTAACCTGTGGCATTCTACTGGAAAGCTGCCAAGGGAAATACCAGAGAAGTTTAGTGACTGATGGGTAGTATGAAGGAACCAGATTAAGGAGAACAAGTCAGTGGTTGATGAGAGCTAGGCTTCCCTGATACCTCAGCTGGTAAATAATCTGCCAGCAATGTGGGAGACCTGGGTTGAATCCCTGGGTTGGGAAGATGCCCTGGAGAAGGGAAAGGATACCCACTCCAGTGTTCTGGCCTAGAGAATTCCATGGACTATATAGTCCATGAAGTTGCAAAATGTCAGACAAGACTGGAGTGACTTTCACTTCACTTTCTTTCAGAGAAAATATAGTGTGCTGAAGTCAGGTACTAAAGATATGTTGTACCAGAAAATTCATAGGTGAGAGAATCAGGCACTTTCTTAAGCTAAATACTGTGGAAAAAGTGTGCTAAGCTGTCCACTAGAAATGGACATAAATCTGTAAACTCAGAAGCCTACTTGTGGTAACATCATACTGTAGAAATCTGGCAATTGAGACAAACAGCTGCCAGGAAGAGAACACCCCTTTCTCCTCCTGTGTTTCTCCATTGCCCTCTACTAATATTGCTTAACACAATGCTAGGTGGCAAAGGAGTTTTTGTTTCATCGTCAGTTATGTCTGACTCTGCAACCCCATGGACTGCAGCACACCAGGCTGGAGATATTTACATAACTATCTCCTTTATCACAGAACAGTAAAAAAACACAAAAAACAAAAACAGAGCTTCCGGGTATGAGAGGTGATAAATTTAAAACACACAAACATTGTTATAGTATTACTAGCATGAATTATTGCATATTAAATTCAAAAGTGCCAAAATAGTCCTCAGTTGATTTCAAAACATGCTCTAATGGATGGGTCACAGACTTCAGTGTCACTAATCACACACCCTTCAGCAGGTTCTTCTCTAAGGTTCAATTCCTAATGCTCAAGATGAGGTATATTATTATGTGTTATAAATTTTTGAGAGCTATAGAAATAAGTTCTCACCTCTTTAATCATTGTTATTGAAACAAATAAGGTAGCATCATGATGGCTTTTGCAAAATTTTTGATATATGAAATAAATTAGATGTGTTTCTTTAATCCTGCTTTGGATTTTTAAATGTCCTGCAGATATGAAGGAACTAGAGAATACCTTGAGTTCTTTCATTCCTTTACAATCTTTTTTTCCTATTAGGTGTTTTCCTAGGATAAATGTTAAATTAACTGAAAAGTGTGGTTTTGTTTCCTTTACGCATATATGTACATGTGGGTGCTTACAAATATACACAGATGCCACCCTCTGTGTGTGTGGCAGAGGGAGAAAAGCATACATGCTCTATAAACTTTTATCTATTATATTAAGGTGTAATTTCCAGAAAAAAAAATCACAATAATTGTGAGGGAAGTTATTTTAAACATTTTTAAAATTGAAGTGTAGTTGATTTACAATGTTATATGTTTATCAAGTGTAAAGCAAAGTGATTCAGTTATATATTTTATCAGATTATATTTCATTATAGATTATTATGGGATTCCCTAGTGGCTCAAACAGTAAAGAGTCTGCCTGCAATGCAAAAGACCTAGGTTCATTCCCAGGATTTAGAAGATCCCCTGGAAAAGGACATGGCCATCCACTCCAGTATTCTTGCCTAGAGAATCCCAGGGACAGGGGAGCCTGGTGGGCTATAGTCCATGGGGTCGCACAGAGTCAGACACAACTAAGCAACTAACACACACATAAGTTATTATAACACAGTGAATAGAATTCGCTATGTTATAAAATATATCCTAGTTGCTTATCTATCTTATGTGTAGTAGTTGGATCTGTTAATCCCATACTGCCAATTTGTCCATTACTTTCTCCCTCCATCCGTAACAGTAAAAGTGTTTTTAATGTCTCCAAGCACATTTCTTGTGTATATATGTTGACTTACATTATTATCTAGATTCCACATATAAGTGATATCATATATTAGTCTTTCTCTACCTAATTTAATTTCACTAAGTATAATATTTCTAGATTTGAAAATGTACTGCAACTGCCAATATTTCATTCTTTTTCATAGCTGAGAAATATTCCATTGTCCATATATACCACATCTTCTGAAGCCAGTCATCTGTTGACAGACACATGGGTTGTTTCCATGTCTTTAGTTCAGTTCAATCACTCAGTCGTGTCTGATTCTCTGTGACCCCATGAATTGCAGCATGCCAGGCCTCCCTGTCCATCACCAAATCCCAGAGTTCACTCAAGCTCACATCCATTGAGTCCATGATGCCCTCCAGCCATTTCATCCTCTGTCGTCCCCTTCTCCTCCTGCCCCCAAATCCCTCCCAGCATCAGTCTTTACCAGTGAGTCAACACTTCGCATGAGGTGGCCAAAACATGGAGTTTCAGCTTCAGCATCATTCCTTCCAAAGAGATCCCAGGGCTGATCTCCTTCAGAATGGACTGGCTGGATCTCCTTGCAGTCCAAGGGACTCTCAAGAGTCTTCTCCAACACCACAGTTCAAAAGCATCAATTCTTCAGTGCTCAGCATTCTTCACAGTCCACTTCTCTCATCCATACATGACCACTGGAAAAACCATAGCCTTGACTAGACAGACCTTTGTTGGCAACGTAATGTCTCTGCTTTTGAATATGCTATCTAGGTTGGTCATAACTTTCCTTCAAGGAGTAAGTGTTTTTAATTTCATGGCTGCTATCACCATCTGCAGTGATTTTGGAGCCCCCCAAAATAGTCTGACACTCTTTCCACAGTTTCCCCGTCTATTTCCCATGAAATGATAGGACCGTGCTGGAGTTCAGCTCCAGCAGCCAGGGAATCACCCTGAAGGGATGGGCTGTGTCTGCCAGAAACGATGCAGCCTCTAAATTTTCTTGGACTGCATATTTTTTCAAGCTTAAGATACTCTTTTATATTTTTACAAAAGCATTAGGTCAGAGGTTTGACATATTCAGTTCCCCCTGACCCTGATTTGTTGTCTCCATAAATCATTGTTGTCCTACAGAGTTCCTGCTTCAACGATTCTCTCAGAATCAGCTTTACTATTATCTACTTCTTCTTATGTGTCATATACTTAACTTGTGATTACATTGTAACTCATGCTACATTCCTCAGTTTATTTCTTATCTTTCTAAATCCTGTTTGCCCCTAGAATCTTAAGATTGCTATCTCCTAAAAAAGGCTTCTAGCTATTCTGAATTATTCCTAAACCCTAAACTCAGCAAACTTCTTTTGCCATAAACATTCCCCTCACAAACAGGTCTCAGATAATAATTCTTCCCATGGCCTTAAGCTGCGGCCTATGTGCTCATCCTGGGAACATTCTTTGTAAAGATCCTTGAACAAATGCCAATGGTTACTTTATAGATTATTTTCTGGGCACAGCTGTAGAAGGCTTTGTACTTTCTCATGCTTCTCTCAAGCACTGTAACATTCTTTCCAGCCAACTCAACCAAAGAAAGGAAAGAACAAGTCAGAATCACAAGGCCTAACTCTTTCATCCAGGGCTGTGCCTGCGAGATGAAAGGATGTTGGGGCCATGCTTCCATTTTTTAAGCAATGCCTGACAGGACCAGATGCCATGATCTTAGTTTTCTGAAGGTTGAGCTTTAAGCCAAATTTTCGCTCTCCTCTTTCACTTTCATCAAGAGGCTTTTTAGTTCCTTTTCACTTTCTGCCATAAGGGTGGTGTTATCTGCATATCTGAGGTTATTGATATTTCTCCGGGCAATCTTGATTCCAGCTTGTGCTTCTTCCAGCCCAGCGTTTCTCATGATGTACTCTGCATATAAGTTAAATCAGCAGGGTGACAATATACAGCCTTGACGTACTCCTTTTCCTATTTGAAACCAGTCTGTTGTTCCATGTCCAGTTCTAACTGTTGCTTCCTGACCTGCATATAGGTTTCTCAAGAGGCAGGTCAGGTGGTCTGGTATGCCCATTTCTTTCAGAATTTTCCACAGTTTATTGTGATCCACAGTCAAAGGCTTTGGCATAGTCAATAAAGAAGAAATAGATATTTTCCTGGATTTCTCTTTCTTTTTCCATGATCCACTGGATGTTGGTTCCTCTGCCTTTTCTAAAACCAGCTTGAACATCTGGAAGTTAATGGTTCACATATTGCTGAAGCCTGGCTTTCAGAATTTTGAGCCTTACTTTACTAGCATGTGAGATGAGTGCAATTGTGCGGTAATTTGAGCATTCTTTGGCATTGCCTTTTTTGGGATTGTAATGAAAACTGACCTTTTCCAGTCCTGTGGCCACTGCTAAGTTTTCCAAATTTGCTTGCATATTGAGTGCAGCACTTTCACAGTATCATCTTTCAGGATTTGAAATAGCTCAACTGGAATTCCATAATCTCCACTAGCTTTGTTAGTGTCTTAGCTATTGTAAATAGTGCTGCTATGAATGCCAAGGTGAATGTATCTTTTCAAATTAAGAGTTTTTGTCTTTTAATATACATATCCAGTAATAGGATTACTGTATCATATGGTAATTATATTTTTATTATTTTTAAGGAATGCACATATCATTTTCCGTAGTAGCTGCATTAATGTACGTTCCCACCTACAGTGTAAGAGAGTTCCATTTTCTCTACACTTTCTCCAGCATTTATTCTGACTGGTAGGAGGTGATACATTATTGTGATTTTGATTTGCATTATTGTAAAAGTTAACATTGTTGAGTATCTTTTTGTGGGCTTGTGGGCCACCTGTATGTTTTCTTTGGAGAAATGTCTATTTAGGTCCCCTGTCTATTTTTTGCATTAGGTTGTTTGTTTTTTCAATATTGAGTTGTTATGAGCTGCTTGTAACCCCTTGTTGATCGTGTCATTTGCAAATATTTTCTCCCATTCTGCCATTTGTTGTTTCATTTTGTTGAAATTTTGCTGTGCAAAATATTGTGTTTCATTAAGGTCTCATTTATTTATTTTTGCTTTTATCTCTTTTGCCTTGGGAGACTGATCTCAGAAACTATTTCTATTATATATGTCAGAAAATTTTTACTTATGTTGTCTTCTAGGAGTTGTAATCATGTTTTCTATTAAGTATTTTGAGTTTATTTTTGTATATGGTATAAGTGACTGTTTTAATTTTATTGATTTACATTTAACTGTTCTGCTTTTACAATACCACTTGTTGAAGACACTGTCTTTTCTCCATTGTATATTCTTGCCTCCTTTGTCATATATTAATTGCAGTAAGTACACAGGTTTATTTCTGGACTCTCTATTCCATTTATCTGTATGTCTGCATTTGTGTCAATACCACATTGTATTCATCACTGTAGAATTCTAGCATTATCTGAAACAAGGAACGATGACTCTAGCTTTGATGTTTTCCTCAAGATTGCTTTAGCAATTCTGGGCCTTTCATAGCTGCATATAAATTTTAAACCTTCCCTGGTTGCTCAGATGGTAAATAATCTGCCTAAAATGTGAGACCAGGGTTCAATACCTGGGTTGGGAAGATCACTGAAGAAGGTAACGGCTACCCATTCCAGTATTCTTGCCTGGAGAATTCCATGGACAAGGAGGAGCCTGGCAGGCTACAGTCCATGATGTCACAGAGATTAGGACATGACTGAACAACTGACACCTAAGGATTATTTGTTCTTCTGTGGAAAATGTCATGGGTGTTTTGATAGGGATTGCATTAAAGTTGTAGATTGCTCTGGATTATATGTCCATGTTAATGATAACTCTTCAATCCAAGAGCATGGTATATATTTCCATTTCCACTGATTCATGAATTTCTTTTATCATAGTCATGTGGTTTTCAGCATGTAGGACTTTCATCTCAAAAAAATAAATGTTTCATCAAAAAAAAAGTTTACTCCTAAGAATTTTTTGATGTGATTTTATTACTCAGCCCTTAAAAAAAATAAACTTGACTCAGTTCTAATGAGATGGATGAAACTGGAGCCGATTATACAGAGTGAA
>SJYF01000338.1:13441818-13459990 GCA_006410515.1 Procapra przewalskii
TATATATTTCTCTTGTCCTGCCATTTCTTTAAATAAATAAGCTTACTTTGAACTGTTGATGATCCAATTGTGTAATAAATTCAAGGACTAATTTTACTGAAAAAAAAACATAATTGTACATCTACGAGCAAGTTAATTTTCTCACAAGTTTTTAAGGGAATATTCATATGTAGTCATCAATTCTCAGAGATTTCCCCTACTTACAAAGACAAATATACTCCTTTCCTCTTCTCCCAGAATGAAAAGGATCTCAATGACTCTATGATCATGAGCAATGAATTATTCATTTTGACTCTTTCCCTTCTCTTTCATTGAGTTTCTATTTTTCTACCTTTTCAATGCCAATCCAAAATATATGATCAACTTTATATCTAAAACACACACACACACACACATACCTTCACTTAGTCTTCTGTTTCCTTCTTAATTTAGCACAATGCATATGCTACTGAAAACACTTGATTAAAATTGCTAACATGGCAGGCACTGATGACCTCTTCATTAGCAAATCAGTAGACCCTTAAACTGAAGTTTTATTTCATCTCTCTCAGAGGGTAAAGTGTCTGCCTGCAATGCGGGATAACTGGGTTTGATCCCTGGGTTGGTAAGCTCCCATGGAGAAGGAAATGGCAACCCTCTCAGGTATTTTTGCCTGGAAAATTCCATGGATGGAGGAGCCTGGTAGTCTCCAATGCTTTGACCACAATGCCAAAGAAGCTGAAGTTGAACAGTGTTATGAAGACCTATAGGACCTTCCAGAACTAACATCAAAAAAAGATGTCATTTTCATTGTAAGGAATTGGAGTGCAAAAATAGGAAGTCAAGAGATACCTGGAGTAACAGTCAAGTTTAGCCTTGGAGTACAAAATGAAGCACAAAGAGTCACACTTCATTGTTTACTAGAGGCAGTCAGTTTCTCTTGGCTTCCATGAATCTTTTCCTAATTATTGACAATTCTTAATCTTTTCAGTAAATCTTCTATGTATGCATCTTAAATATTGGAGATATCTCTCTTTCTGCCATTAGAAATTATCTTCTGCATTTTTGTTTGTTAATCATTAAGTCATGACTGACTCTCTGCAACCACATGGGGCCCAGGCTCCTCTGTCCATGGAATTTCCTGGGCAAGAATATTGGAGTGGGTTGCCATTTCCTTCTCCAGGTGATCTTCCTTACCCAGGCATTGAACCTGTGTCTCCTGCTTTGGCAGGTGGATTCTTTACCACTGAGCCACCAGGGAAGCCCCTCTACCAATTTTACCAGGTCATAGTATTATACCCTAAAGTGGCATCAACTTTTCTGTAAGTGCTGATGTCATGACTGGTCCCAAATCTGTATGTCCCGCCTTGACTATATCTTAGCAGCATGTACTTATCTTCAAAGCATTTTCCACTTGGATTTTGGTTTAGTGATATACTGCTGAATAACAAACCACAACAAGACTGAATGGCTTGAATCAAGAAACACTTTATTTACTCATAATACTGCAAACAGGGTTGTGCTCTGTTGGGAAGTTCTGCTGGACTTGCTAGGGTTCATTCCTCTTCACTTTCTTGAAGAGATCTCTAACCTTTCTCATTATACTGTTTTTCTCTATTTCTTTGTATTGTTCATTTAAGAAGGCTTTCTTATCTCTCCTTGCTGTTCTTTGGATCTCTGCATTCAGATAGGTATTATCTTTCCATTTCTCCTTTGCCTGTCACGCTTTTCTTTTCTCAGCTATTTGTAAGGTCTATTCAGACAACAATTTTGCCTTGTTGTACTTTGTTCCCCCCTCTGGGGATGGTTTTAGTTACCACCTCCTGTACAATGTTATGAACCTTTGTCCATAGTTATTCAAGCACTAGGTCTATCAGATCTAAACTCTTGAATCTATTTGCCACTTCTACTGTATAATCATAAGGGATTTATCTCATACCTGGATGACCTACTGGTTTTCCCTACTTTCTTCAATTTCAGTCTGAATTTTGCAATGAGGAGTTCATGATCTGAGGCACAGTCAGCTCCCAGTCTTGTTTTTGCTGACTGTATAGAGCTTCTCCATCTTTGGCTGCAAAGAATATAATCAATCTGATTTCAGTATTGACCATCTGGTGATGTCCATGTGTAGAGCTGTCTCTTTGTGTTGTTGGAAGAGGATGTTTGCTATGATTAGTGCATTCTCCTGGCATAACTCAGTTAGCCTTTGCCTGCTTCATTTTGTACTCCAAGGCTAAACTTGTTTATTACTCCAGGTATCTCTTGACTTCCTATATTTGCATTCCAATCACCTACAGTGAAAATGACATTTTTTTTTGATGTTAGTTCTAGAAGGTCTTGCATATTTTTACATACCTGTTCAACTTCTGCTCCTTTGGCATTAGTGGTCAAAGCATAGACTTAGTTGCTGTCATATTAATGGTGTGCCTTGGAAATGAACTGAGATCATTCTGTCATTTTTGAGACTGAACCCGAGTACTGCATTTCAGACTTTGCTGACTACAAGAGCTAGTTAATTTCTTCTAAGGGATTCTTGCCCACAGTAGTAGAGATAAAGGTCATCTGAAATATAATTCGCCCATCCCCATCTATTTTAATTCATTCATGCCTAAAATACCTATGCTCACTCTTGCCATTCACTTGTTTGACCACATCCATTTTACATTGATTCGTGGACCTAACATTCCAGGTTTCTATGTAAAATTGTTCTTTACAGCCTCAGACTTTACTTTCACCACCAGACACATCCACAACTGGGCATTATGTCTGCTTTGGCTCAGCCTCTTCATTTGTTATGGCACTATTTCTCCACTCTTTCCCAGTAGCATATCGGACAACTACTGACCTGGGGTGGGTGGGCTCGTCTTTCAGCGTCACATTTTTTGCCTTTTCATACTGTTCATGGGTTTTTCACAGCAAGAATACAAAAGTGGTTTGCCATTCCTTTCTCCAGTAAACCAGGTTTTGTCAGAACAAGGGACCATTTCATGCAAAGATGGGCACAGTTCAGGACAGAAATGGTAAGGACCTAACAGAAACAGAAGAGATTAAGAAAAGGTGCTAAGGCTACAGAAGAACTATGTAAGAAAGCTCTTAATGATTCAGATAACCACAATCATGTGGTCACTCACCTAGGGCCAGACATGCTGGAGTGTGAAGTCTAGTGGACCTTAGAAACCATTCCTACAAACAAACCTAGTAAAGGTGATAGTATTCCAGCTGAGCTATTTGAAATCCTAAAAGATGATGCTATTAAAGTTTCACACTGAATATATCTGCAAATTTGGAAAAGGCAGAAGTGGCCACAAGACTGGAAAGGTCAGTTTTCATTGTAGTCCCAAAGAAGGGCAATGCTAAAGAATGTTCAAACTACTGCACAATTGCACTAACTTCACATGCTAGCAAGGTAATGCTCAAAATCCTTCCAGCCAGGCTTCAACAGTCCATGAACTGAGTACTTACTTCCAGATGTACAAGCTGAATTTAGAAAAGAAAGAGGAACCAGAAATCAAATTGCCAGTATCTGTTACAATATAGAAAAAGCAAGATAATTCCAGAAAAAAAATCTACTTCTGCTTCATTGACTATACTAAAGTCTTTGACTATGTGGATCACAACAAAGTGTGGAAAATACTTCAAGAGATGGGAATACCAAGCCATCATATCTGCCTCCTGAGAAACCTGTATGCAGATCAAGAAGCAACAATTAGAACCAGACATGGAAAAAGAGACTGGTCCAAACTTGGGAAATAAATACATCAAGGCTGTATATTGTCATCCTGGCTTTTTAACTTTTATTCAAAGTACTTCATGTGAAATGCCAGACTGCATGAATCATGTACTGGAATCAAGATTGCTGGGAGAAATATTAATAACTTCAGCTATTCAGATGACACCACCATTATGGCAAAAAGCAAAATGGAACTGAAGAGCCTCTTGATGAAGGTGAAAGAGGACAGTGAAAAAGCTGGCTTAAAACTCAGCATTCAGAAGACTAAGATTGTGGCATCCAGTCCAATCACTTCATGGCAAATAGATGGGGAAACAGTGGAAATGGTGACATACTTTATTTTCTTGGGCTTCAAAATCACTGAGGATGGTGACTGCAACTATGAAATTCAAAGACGTTTATTCCTTGGAAGAAAATCTATGACAAATCTAGACAGCATATTAAAAAGGAGAGGCATTATTTTACCTACAAAGGTCCATATAGTCAAAGCTATGATTTTTCCAGTAATCTTGCACAGATGAGAGAGTTGAACCATAAAGAAGGCTGAGTGCCAAATAGTTGATGCTTTTGCATTGTGGCACTGGAGAAGACTCTTGACACTCCCTTGGACATCAAGGAGATTAAATGAGTCAATCCTAAAGGAAATCAACCTTGGATATTCATTGGAAGGACTGATGCTGACATTCCAATACTTTGGCCTCCTGCTGAAAAGAGCCAACTCATTAGAAAAGACCCTAATGCTTGGAAAGATTGAAAGGAGGGGGAGAATGTGGTGACAGAGGATAAGATGGTTGGATGGCATCATCACTTCAATGGACATGAGTTTGAGTAAACTTCAGGAGATAGTGAAGGACAGGGAAGCCTAATGTGCTGCAGTCCAGAGGGGTGCAGTCAGACATGAATGAGTGAGTGAACAACATTCTTCTTCTTTTAACTGAATGGTTAGCTGAGGACTAGAGTCAGTTTTGATTCTGGGATGCCTGAATGTTTGTCTTCCTTTGTAGTCTCAGAAAACCCTCTTTCACCACATGACTTCTTCATGTGGTATCTTTAGCAGGATAGCTGGATTTAGCACATCATAATCCAGAGTTCCTAAGAGCACAAAGGCTGAAGATGCTAGCTTCTAAAGGCTTATAGATTGAACTGACATGATGTCACTTTTTTATTATATTTTATTGATTAGTACATAATCTATTCACAAGATATGCCTGCATCAAGGGTAAGGTTATATGCAGAATGTAAATACTAAGAGGTATGGTTCATTTTGAACTAGCAACATGAAAAGACTTTTACAGTGTGCCTTTGCTACCTCTGATCATAGTCCTTTCACATAAAAAAATACACATCTTTTTATTACAGAATTGGGCTGATTTATGGTTACAGGATCTCTTCATATGAATAAGGTCTAAATATCAATGAAGTCATTGCAGGTAATTGTTCAGGTGTAGCTTTTTAAGTACAGTTATTTTCTATCTGAAGTTCTTATCTAATTTTTCAGTCTTTATCTACCTATAAACTGATAAGACACAGGCAATGTAGTAATGGTGAAGCTGAGATAGACTAATCTCTGTTGACAGTTGAGTTATAAAGCATGGAATGGAGGGACTTCCCTGGCTGTCCAGTGGCTAAGAATCCATGCTTCCAATGCAAGGGGTGAGGTTTTAATTCTTGGTGGGAGAACTAAGATCCTGTGTGCCATGTAGCACGGTCAAATAAATAAATAAATGAGTGAGTGAATCAGTGGTACCTAGAAATTACTGCTCTGTATCAATTGTATATTACCAATATTCCTTTTCTTCTGTGGTCAGGAAAGTTATATTGATTGGTGATGAGGTTTACTCCCTGAAAGTGGGTTTCCTGGTTACCTGGGTCTGTTCTCTGGACTACTAAATCAGTCTTCAGTGCTCCCTATATATAGCTCTTAATTGTGGATAAGTAACTTTCTCAGTTGGCTTCCTATTTGTAAAAGATGGGGGGTGATTAGGGACTCAAAGGGACCTTTACACTTAAGACTGTCTCCATGTTTTTAGTTTGAGCTATGGTGTTTCCATAAAGACTTTGCATTTGAAGACAATTGACATTTATTTCCTGTGAATCATCTTGAGGTTTATTCATTAGACAGAGGGCTTCCCTTGTGGCTCATCTGGTAAAGAATCCGCCTGCAGTGTGAGAGACCTGGGTTTGATCCCTGGGTTGGAAAGATACCAACCCAGGGAGAAGGGAAAGGCTACCCACTCCAGTATTCTGGCCTGGAGATTTCCAGAAACCCATTCGTACATCCCTTATGGATAAGCCCCCCTCCACTTCAGGAGTCAGGGTTCTGTAGGACAATGCCCTGAAATCTTTCTGAGGTCATAACAAAGGACTTACTGCTCTGTACTAGATTTGAGTCTGATTCCATTTTTACTGGTAGCACCCTGGGTTTGATGTTTGAAGTCTTCAGGACCTTTGAGATTTTTTTGTTAGCTGTATAAGAGAATCAAAAACAGTATTATTCCCTAACCCAAACAGTTATGGTTTATACTTTTTTCTCCGATTCTACTTTAAAACTGAGCAATTTCTTCTTTAATTCATCTGCTCTAAACTTACTTATTATGCTCACTAAAGGAAACCATTCAAAATTCTGCCTGTTAATCTTAGCCAGATGAACAAGTTTACTGTGTACATTTACTGTCCTCCCCACTGCTGCAGATGACAGTTGCTGTCATACTTTCTTCTACATTTCATGTTATACTTTCTCCAGTTTTCAATAAAAGTGTCCTTCCTGAAATTCCAGCTCTCACCAGTCTTTATAGCTTATATCAATACTATTTATCAACTTTTCATGTGCCAAAGCCAATATTTTATGTTTGTTGTTGTTATTGTTTACAGCATCACCCAACATCTAGACAGCAAATTCTGCTGTTATCATCTATTGCTACAGGACAAAGTATCCCAAAACTAAGAGGCATAAAACAAGGATCCACTATGTCTGCTGAGGATTAGAAGTCCAAGATGGCCTCAGCTCTTGTCTGGTAGGCAAGTAGTTGTTCACTGTTGACTGGAGTCTCAGTCTTTGGTCTCAGTCCAGGATTTCCTCCATGTGGCCTTTCTATATTGCTGGGTTTGGTTTTTCACAGCATGGTAGCTAAGTTCCAAGGAAAATTCAGGCTACACTTTAAGAGAACAAATATATATGGCCTAATGTTTCTCAAGCCTTCACTTGCATAAAGCTTGTTAGTGTTTTGTTGCCCAAATCAGTTCACCTGGACTAATATAAATTTATACTGTTCATGGGGTTCTTAAGACAAAAATACTGAAGTGGTTTGCCATTCCCTTCTCCAGTGGACCACAGTTTGTCAGAACTCTACAACATGACCCATCCATCTTGGGTGGCCCTACATGGCATGGCTCATAGTTTCTTTCAGTTAGACAAGGCTGTGGTATGTGATCAATTTGATCAGTTTTCTGTGATTGTGCTTTTCATTCTGTCTGCCCTCTAATGGATAAGGATAAGAGACTTTAAAAGTTTCTTGAAGGGAGAGGCTGACTGTGGGGAAAACAGGGTCTTGTTCTGATGGGCAAGGTCAGGCTCACTAAATCATCCATTCAATTTTCTGTTAATGGGCAGGGCTGTGTTCCCTCCAAGTTGTTTGACCTGACACCAAAATATGGTAAAGGTAATGAATATAATGGTGACCTCCTTCAAAAGGTCCTGCATTCAGTGCCCCAACCCTACAGCACTAATATGACAGAAAATTTGGAAAACTCAGTAGTGGTCACAGGACTGGAAAAGGTCAGTTTTCATTCCAATCCCAAAGAAAGGCAAAGCCAAAGAATGCTCAAACTTCCCAATAATTATACTCATCTCACATGCTAGTAAAGTAATGCTCAAGATTCCCCCAGCAAGGCTTCAACAGTACGTGAACCATGAACTTCCAGATGTTCAAGCTGGTTTTAGAAAGGGCAGAGAAACCAGATATCAAATTGTCAACATCTGCTGGTTCATGAAAAAGCAAGAGAATTCCAGAAGAATATCTACTTCCACTTTATTGGCCACATCAAAACCTTTGACTATGTGGATCACAACAAACTGTGGAAAATTCTGAAAGAGATGGGAATGCCAGACCACCTGACCTGCCTCCTGAGAAATCTGCATGCAGTCAAGAAGCAACAGTTAGAACTGGACATGGAACAACAGACTGGTTCCAAATCAGGAAAGGAATAGGTCAAGGTTGTATATTGTCACCCTGCTATTTAACTTATATGCAGAGTACATCATCCAAAATTCTGGGCTGAATAAAGCACAAGCTGGAAACAAGACTGCCAGGAGAAATATCAATAACCTCAGATATGCACGTGATACCATCCTTATGGCAGAAAGTGAAGGAGGACTAAAGAGCTTCTTGATGAAAGTAAAAGAGGACAGTGAAAAGTTGTCTTAAAGCTCAACCTTCAGAAAACTAAGATCATGGTTCCAGTCCCATCACTTCATAGCAAATATATGACAAATAATGGAAACAGTGAGAGACTTTATTTTGTGGGGCTCCAAAATCACTGCAGATGGTGACTGCAGTCATGAAATTAAAAGATGCATGCCCCCTGGAAGAAGAGCTGTGACCAACCTAGACAGCATATTAAAAAAGCAGAGACATTACTTTGCCAACAAATGTCCATGTAGTTAAAGCTATGGTTTTTCCAGTAGTCATGTATGGATATGAGAGTTGGACTATAAAAAAAGCTGAACAATGAAGAATTGATGCTTTTGAATTGTGGTTTTGGAGAAGACTCTTGAGAGTCCCTTGGACGGCAAGGGGATTCAACCAGTCCATTCTAAAGGAAATTATTCCTGAATATTCATTGGAAGGACTGATGCTGAAACTGAAACTCCAATACTTTGGCCACTGATGTGAAGAACTGACTCATTGGAAAAGACCCTGATGCTGGGAAAGATTAAAGACAGATGGGAAGGGGATGACAGAGGACGAGATGGTTGCATGGCATCACTGACTCGATGGACATGAGTTTGAGCAAGCTCCGGGCATTGGTGATGGACAGGGAACCCTGGCATTATGCAGTCCATGGGGTTGCAAAGAGTGAGGCATGACTGAGCAATGAACTGAACTGCACACAAATTTAATATTGGAGACTGTTACCCAAGGTCACAAAACTACAAGATTTAGTTTGTTTTTGGTTTGTTTTTAGGAACCATGTGAGAAATAATTTTTAGGCACTGCCAAAGTACCAACTTTTAGGCACCTCCAAATAAGCAAGTTTTGTTTTTTGTTTTTTTTTTTAGTTAAAATTTCCCTTTTCTTTTCAACTTTACTGTGGTACCTGTAGAGTTTTTTCCTCAGAGGAAAACTTGGTAATAGCCTCCAAATTATACATTTCTCCCCCATCCAATTACCCATCACAATTTTTAATGTACCTCAGAAATGTCTTTCAATTTTCCCATGATTTTATATTATTTCAGTCCAGTTATTCTTCTTGAAAAAATTTTCTATCCATTTCTCTTTCCATTTAGGCCTCCCCTAATAGCTCAATTGGTAAAGGATTCACCTGCAGTGCAGGAGAACCCAGCTTCCTGGGCCAGGAAGATCCACTGGAGAAGGGACAAGCTACTCACTTGGGTATTCTTGGGCTTTCCTTGTGACTCAGGTGCTAAAGAATCTGCCTGCTGCAAAGCGGGAGACCTGGGTTTGATCCCTGGGTTGGGAATATCCCCTGGAGAAGGGAAAGACTACCCACTCCAGTATTCTGGCCTGGAGAATTCCACTGGCTGTATAGTTCATGGGGGTCTCAAAGAGTCCGACATGACTGAGCGAATTTCACTTTCACTTCACTTTCAAAAACTCCATAATGTTTATAAAACTCTAATGACATTTTAGTTACTTGCTCACCACTTTTTTAAAACTTGTTAGAGCAGTTTCTCAGTGGGGTCTTATTTCTTAAAATCTCTGAGATCAGGCCACAGTAATATTAATCTTAAACATTTCATGTACTCTACATGAGCACTATAACTTAAGGACCACTTTTTTAGCCCGTTTTCAGAGGTTTGGGCTTTCATATACTTTTCTTCTGCTTAGGAAAAAAAAACTTAATCCATTCTGCTCTTTTCAATTTTTGGATGTAATGCAAAATATATTATCATTATTAAGTACTACCTGACTCATTTTTAGCTCATACTTCATTTATAGCACCTAATATATTTTTATTGACTATACATCAACAATATGATTTTCATGTATATTAGATAATTAAAATTAACTCATATGAGTTTGAAGCAACTTGGCTTCTTGTTAATGCAAAGATATCTTACTGAGTGCATATTAAGTGCCAGGCATTGCTCTAGGTATTTGAGATACAGGAGTGTACAAGACGGATAATGAGTCCAACCTGGTAAAATTAATAGAAGGGAAATTAGGAAAATAAGCAAGAATGAACAAGATAACTTGAAATACTAATAAATATTAGTTACGACAAAAGTAATAGAAAGTAATGCTGTGGAGAGAAAAATGAGAGGGAATATGGTAATTTATACCATTGAGGTGTGGTCAAGAAAGGCTTCTTCACAAATAAAATATTCAAGTTGGGACCTTAATATGTGAAAGACAAAGCATAAAGGATTAGAGAAAAACAGAGTTCAGTTCAGTTCAGTTCAACCACTCAGTAGTGTCATACTCTTTGTGACCCCATGAATCGCAGGACGCCGGGCCTCCCTGTCCATCACCAATTCCCAGAGTTAACCCAAACTCATGTGCATTGAGTTGGTGATGCCATCCAACCATCTCATCTTCTGTCGTCCCTTTCTCCTCCTGTCCCCAATCCCTCCCAGCATCAGAGTCTTTTCCAATGAGTCAACTCTTTGCATGAGGTGGCCAAAGTATGGGAGTCTCAGTATCAGCATCAGTCCTTCCAATGAACATGCAGGACTGATCTCCTTTAGGATGGACTGATTGGATCTCCTTGCAGTCCAAGGGACTCTCAAGAGCCTTCTCCAGCACCACAGTTCAAAAGCATCAATTCCTGGGTGCTCAGCTTTCTTCACAGTCCAACTCTCACATCCATATATGACCACTGGAAAAACCATAGCCTTGACTAGATGGACCTTTGTTGGCAAAGTAATACCTCTGCTTTTTAATATGCTATCTAGGTTGGTCATGACTTTCCTTCCAAGGAGTAAGCATCTTTTAATTTCATGGCTTCAATCACCATCTGCAGAGTACTAAATATAAAAATTTGAAACCACAACTGTCCCTTAGTAATTTAATGCAGATATTTACTTCTTTGGGCTTCCTAAGTGGCTCAGTGGTTAAGAATGCACCTGCCAATGCAAAAGATTCAGGTTGGATCCCTGAATTGGGAAGATCCCCTGGAGAAGAAATGGCAACCCACTCCAGTATTCTCATCTAGGAAATCCCATGGACAGAGGAATCTGGTGGGCTATAGTCCTTGCGGTTGCAAAAGAGTCAGACACAACTTAGTGACTAAAGCAACACCAAGAAACTTACTTCTTTATAAAACTGAGAGGTAAACATTAAATCTTGGGATATTGAAAATTTTTGACTAGTATTATCTAGAGTTTTGATTTTTTTAACCTTCTAGATTAGTAACATTCTTCACTGGTTGGGATTCTATTTTATTGTAATTATTTTTCCTTTTTACAGGAGGCTGAGTGGGTGGATAAAGGTTGATAATATTAAATTACTGCCTATCTAGTACCCATTTGCCATTTCTTCATCCAAAGAAATCCTATTTTGTTAAGGGCACTAATCCATATATATATATATACATATACATATACATATACATATACATATACATATACATATTTTCCCCCTTAGTTTTCTATTGCTGCCACAGAAAATCACCCCAAACTTTATGGCTTAAAATAGCACACATTTATTTTCTTATAATCATGTATGTCAGAAGCCCGGTATAGGTTTCAGCCAGCAGAACTCAAAGTGCTGGTACCCTGTATTTCTAGAAACTCAAGAGGAAAATCCTTTTATTTTAGTTTTCCAGCTAATAACATTTCTAAGATAGTCCTTGGCACATGACCACCACCTTTTATATTTAAAGGCTGGTTGAGATTTTCTCATGCCCCATCTCTTTCTCCCTCTCTCGCTCTCTCTCTCAGCCTGCTGGGTAGGATACTCAGTTTTTAAAAATTTGTGATTAGACTGGGCCCATCCTAAGAGTTAGGTTTAATCTCATCAATGTCTTTATTCTTAATCTGCAAAGAATTATCTGCAAAGAATCTTTTGCCAAATAAGGTAATAAATTCAGAGGTTCTTGGTATTAAGATAAGAATATCTTTGGGGAGCTCTTATTCTGCCTATGACAGGCAAGCCCTGCAAGATGAATTAGCCATGTGATATGTTTTTAGTAGACAGAATGTAAAGGGAGTCATGGTGTAACACCTCTGGAAAAACTCCTTAATGGGAAAAGACTCTGAGGTTTCATGGGTCATTTGCTTGATCCTGTACCATCCTGCTACCTGAAACATGACTAGTGTAAGCCAAAACTCTGGCAGGTTCCCTGAGAGCAGGCAGACAAGTGCTACAAAAGAGAAAAGTTGGATGAACTACTATGCAGTATCTAAGCTGCCTACATCCAAACTTCTTTTATGTAAAAGAAAAATAACTCTTAATTTATTTGCTATCCCTTTATTAGATTTCTGCAAATAGCTTTAGGACAAATTCCTAACCAATGTACTTCATCAAAGTAAAGCTGCCTTGATCGTTATAAAAGAGAAAGATCTATGTTGATTGCAGAATAGGCTTTCTTTTAATGACTGAATTAGATTATCCATTCAGCAGTCTTATTCACTGGTGGCATGCAGTCTTGAACCAGTTGAATTGACAGACCATACAAACCTAGATAAGGTAAGTTATCTAGAAAGGCAATGCAGAATTGATGTTCTATTAATGGCTTAACTGTAATTAAAGAAAACAGACATCAATATAAATGTCAGTATATAAGCAAATGGATTTTGCTGCTGGAATAGTATGATAATAAATTATAATTGTGATTGCTTCTTGAATCAGCAAATCTTTCATGCCATAAAGAAATATTAACATTTTTAATTTTTCACATATACATTGAATTTTACGGCTAAATTTGCAAACCATTCTATTCTCAAGTAAAATACTCAATAAATTGCAAAGTTTATTAAACATTGATAACACTAAAAAGAAGTAAAATATCTTTCAGAGCTAAATTTAAACTAAAACCTAACAATATTTCTTTTAGGTTAATCAAAGCATCAAATCTCTGTATATTATTCTTTATTTACAATCCTCTCTAGACTGCAACCATGTGATTTTTACATTTACTGTTTTACTGTAGATTGTCACATTTTTAAAAAAATCAAAGTTACATAGCTTCTAGTTAAGCCAAATTATTGGTATTAGATGAACTGAGATTATTAAATGAACATATCACAGTACTTGAGCTTATTTTTCACATTTTCAGAGGAATAATTTTCTGCTCAATTTAGGTATGATGTCAAGTCTTAGAAGTATGTGCTCTGTGAACCCTTTTTGATAAGCACAGCACTGTGTCAGTTCTGTATCTTGCATTGTTTTGCTACACCATGAATATCATCTGTCCTAAGATGCTTGGTCTAGTAACACTGTTATTTTGTTATGCATTATTAAATATAGTTTCATAGCTTGTTTTGTGTATCAGTTCTTTTTTACTTCTTTTATAACTGAAGTTTATGTGTTAGATAAAATTTTATATGATACATACTATACCCTAAGTATAATACTGTACATTAAACTTTAATATTGTACATTAAAAAATATGTAAAATCTTGGGTTCTCTATTTAGGAGAAAAGTTGCAGGGAAAACGTAATTTTCAACAGAATGCTACTATTGTGGGTAGTACTACTGTGGGTAGGGGCACAGTGGCCTTTCCCAAGAATATATTCTCACACTAACCCATGGAAAGGAATTGAGGACAGATGGAAAAAGAGAAAACACAGGGACAGAGGAGAGGGCAGTGTGAGGACAGAGGCAAAGATGAGAATGATGTGTCTGAAAGCTAAGGCAGGCCAAGAATCGCCATCAGCAGCTTTGAGCGAGGCTTAGAACTCATTCTCCCCCTGAGCATCTGAAGGGCATATGTCCCTACCATCACCTTGAGTTTGGAATTCTGGCTTCCAGAACACTGAGAAAACAAATTTCTATTGTTTTAAGCCACATAGTTAGTGGTGGTTTGTTAGAGCAGCTGCAGGAAATGGATATGGCTATAATTTTCAAATAATTTTTAATACTATGGCTCAGTTTTTCATTTTTTTCAAACTAGTTTGCTAAAGAAGATTTAGACAGTTTGATGAAAGGAGTATTTGCAACTGAATTTATGATAAGTACATGAAAGATTAAGGAAATGAAAATAAGACAACTATTAATTTCAGGGACAAGAAGTTGCTCAAAAAGGGTAAGATAATAAAATTCTATGAATCTAAGTTGCAAATGACATTTATGTAGTCTTAATAATATAAACAATAGGAGGAGTCGGACGAGGATATGGGATTCGGTCTCTTTGACTAATCCCCAAAAAGCAGCCAACTGGGCCAGCATTATTTGTGAAATGAGAAAATAAAGGCTTCTCTTAAAGTCAAAAAAAAAAAATAATAATATAAACAATAATATTATAAACAAAGTATTTTCAGCCCATAGACTATAGATACCATATTACTGTGTGAGTATGAATGTGTATGTGAATGTCTGTGATGGATTTGGTGATGCAGTGTGATATATTAAATATATAAATGTTTACCTTCAATTGCAGGACGTTAAAATATTTCTAAAACTGATGGTTTTAAGGAGTATTCATGTGATAATATTATTTAAATATATGGAGGTTCGAAAACAGAAAAAAATCAGTGACAAAATAAAAGAGTGAAAAGTATTTGGCTCTGAGGCATCAAAAGTAGAGTGATGTAGGGACCAGAAAGCTGTTATTAATAACATGTGGAATTTGTTTCACTTGAAATCAATGAAGACAAAAGGTAGATAAAACAATTCTTCATTAAATTAATAAATGAAAAATAGTATACAGATGAAAATCAACACATTTATTAAGTTACTATTAAAAATACTGAATGTCTAAAATGGTTTAGGCACTGTTCTACAGCCTTAAGATACACTATACAAAACCTATACAAGACCTGTTTTTTTTTTTAACTTTTCATTTAAATTTTTTACTTTACAGTACTGTATTGATTTTGCCATACCTTGACATGAATCCACCACAGGTGTACATGAGTTCCCAACCCTGAACCCCCCTCCCACCACCCTCCCCATATCATCTCTCTGGGTCATCCCAGTGCACCAGCCCCAAGCATCCTGTATCCTGTATTGAACCTAGATTAACGATTCGTTTCTTACATGATAGTATACATGTTTCAATGCCACTCCCCTAAATCATCCCACCCTCTCCCTCTCCCGCAGAGTCCAAAAGTCTGTTCTTTACATCTGTGTCTCTTTTGCTGTCTTGCATATAATTATTAAGACCTGGTTTTTAAAGAACTCATAATCTCCTTTAGTGCTAATGAAGCTGATGTCATAAAGAAAAAAAAAAACTAGAAAAAATGTGCTGTGAGTTTTATACAAAGAGAAAACAAGGCAGAAAGAAATGTAGTGGTATTGCTACTAAATGGAAAACATGCTGTTATAAGAGGGGTTATGTTTCGAGTATACAGTAAAGTGAATCTGTTACGAATATCCACTTTTTAAAATTATTTTCCCATTTAGGCTACTATTAAGTAGAGTTCCTTGTGGTATACAGTAGGCTCTTTTATTTTTTTCCTGAGACACTCAACTATTTTTATTTTTTAAACATAAATTTATTTATTTTAATTGGAGGTTAATTACTTTACAATATTGTATTGGTTTTTGCCATGCTACTGCTGCTGCTGCTAAGTCGCTTCAGTCATGTCCGACTCTGTGAGACCCCATAGACGGCAGCCCACCAGGCTCCACCTTCCCCAGGATTCTCCAGGCAAGATCACTGGAATGGGTTGCCATTTCCTTCTCCAATGCATGAAAGTGAAAAGTGTAAGTGAAGTCTTTCAGTCGTGTCTGACCCTTAGCGACCCCATGGACTGCATCCAACTAAGTTCCTCCGTCCATAGATTTTCCAGGCAAGAGTACTGGAGTGGGGTGCCATTGCCTTCTAAATTTATTTATTTTAACTGGAGGTTAATTACTTTACAACCTTGTATTGGTTTTTTCATATTAGTTATTTATTTTATGTAGAGTAGTATGTATCAATACTAATCTTCCAATTTACCCTTCCTGCCCCTTACCCTCCAGTAACCATGAGTTTATTTTCTACATCTGTAATTCTACTTCTGTTTTGTAGATAAGTCCATTTGTAGCCTTTTTAAATTCCACATATAAGTGATATCATATAGTATTTGTTTTTTTCTTACTTCACTTAGTATGATAATCTCTAGATCCATCCATATTGCTACAATTGGCATTATTTCATTTTTTATGGCTGAGAACTATTCCATTGTATATATGTACCACATCTTCTTTATCCATTCTCCTGTCAGTGGACATTTAGGTTGCTTTGATGTCCTGGCTATTGTAAATAATGCTGCAGTGAACATCAGAATGCATGCATTGTTTTGAATTGTGGTTTTCTCTGGTTATATGTGTACGAGCGGAATTGCTAGATCACATGATAGCTCTATTTTTAGTTTAAGGAACATCCATTTCATCTAATATTAGTGCTTCCTCTTCTCAAGTGAACAAAGCTAACTGCAATTTATCCCTCAAGGTTTCCCTGAAAGTTCTCAAGTTTTTAGCAGACTACAGAGTTACAGTGGTTACACCAGACAGATTCTGACAGTGAGATTGTTAACCAGGCAAGGAGATATTCCTGCTGTTTTTAACTATTGTATATTCTCTTACTCAAGAAGGTATTTTTATTTTTTATTTATTGTATGTTTTAAACTTTATTTTTATTGTTTTTTAAATACTTTTCTGTTGGTTTATCATAGGATATTGAATATAGTTCCTGTGCTATACAGTAGAACCTTGTTGTGTATCCATTCTGTACATAATAGCTTGCATTTGCCAACTGCAAGCTACCACTTCATCCCTCCTCCAACCTCCTCGGTAACCACAAGTCTGTTCTCTTTGTCCTGTCCAGTAAGTATATTTGTTTTGTAGATTGGTTAATTGTGTCCCATTTTAGATTCCACATATAGGTGATATTATATGGTGTTTGTCCTTCTTTTTCTGACTTATTTTACTTAGTTATTTAACATTGCAATTTAATCTCTTAGTTGGAATCATGCTACCATGAGTGGCATAGCTTTTGCAGTAGCTGAGTTCTTTTCTTATGGCTGAGTAGCATTTCATTGTATATATGTACCACATCTTCTGTATTTACTCATCTCTGTCAGTGGAAATTAAGGTTGTTCCCCTGTCTTGGCTACTGTAAATATTGTTGCAATGAATGTAGGGGTACAGGTACCTTTTGGGGGTTGGTTTTGACTGGATATATGCCCACGAGTGGGAATGCTGGATATATGGTAACACTATTTTTGCTTTCCTTAGGAACCTCTCTACTCTTTTCCACAGTGATTGTAGAAACATTTCCACCAACAGTATATCCTCTCTGCCATTTATTATTTGTAGTTTTTAGTGATGACTATTCTGAAGGGTTTGAGGTGCTACCACATTGCTGTTCTGATTTGCATTTAATAATTAGTGATGTTGAGCATCTTTTCATGTGTCTATTTAGTAATGTTTATTTAGGTCTTACATTTTTTGATTGAGTTGTGTTTTTGTTGTTGAAGAATATGAGCTGTTTGTATACTTTGGAAATTAAGCCCTTGTCAGTGTATCTTTTGCAAACATTTTCTCCTATTTTGTAGGTTATCTTTTTTTATGGACTGTTTTGCTGTGAAAAAGCTTGTAAATTTGATTTGGTTCCATTTGTTTTTGTTTTTACTTATATTGCCTCGGGAGGCTGACCAAAGAAAACATTGGTACAACTTATGTCAGAAAATATTTTGTCTGTGATCTCTTCTAGAAGTTTTATGGAAGTCTTTAAGCCATTTTGAATTTATTTTATGTACTGTGAGATGGTGTGTTCTAACCTCATTGATTTACATGCAGTTGTTCAATGTTCCCAAAACCACTTGCTGAAGAAACTTTTTCCCATTGGATATTTTTGCCCCCTTTTTCAAAGATTAATTGACCATAGATTTATTATGGGTTTTGATTACTGAAGTTTGTAGTACTATCTGAAATCTGGGTATTATGTCTCCTGCTTTGTTCTTTTTCTTCACAATTGTTTAGGCAATTCTGGGTCTTTTATGATTTCATATAAATTCTAGAATTATTAGCTCTAGTTCAGCAAAAACATCATGTTGATGTATGGCAAAACCAATACAATATTGTAAAGTAATAATAATAATAATAATAAATGATAAATGGTTTTAAAAAAGA
>SJYF01000338.1:13509502-13527526 GCA_006410515.1 Procapra przewalskii
ACATAAGTTAAAGTTGAAATTTTTGAACTCTTCTAATATGTTTGTGTATTAACTTTTCAAAAATAAGATTTGCTTTTTAATTAGGTATCTTAAAAAAAGTAAATGGATAGGAGGAATTTTCCATTTAGTTTAAGCTTCATAATGACAATAGTTTTTCTGCAATAGCCATTATTTTATGAATTAACCTCAACTTTAATTCATGGTTATGATATTATGTTTTGAATGTATTAATATACTGGTGAAGGCACATATAATGAATGCTAATATTAGTGTGAGGTAAAACAGAATTGAGTGAAAAATCATTAAATTGAATAAATATTATCATTTTTGTGGTAACAAAAGTTACAATCATCAATGTATGTGTAACTATCATGAGTTTAATGCATAAAAATCACATCACTAAAATATCTTAATTAACTACTAAAATGTTAAATTTGCAAATGATCATTTATTTTTATTAAGGTCAAAATACTTTAAGTACTAAAATTACTAAGTGATTAAATAATATGTACAAAGTATCAGTTCAATTCAGTTGCTCAGTCTTGTCTGATTCTTTGTGAGCCCATGGACTGCAGCACACCAGGTTTCCCTATACATCACCAACTCCTGAAGCCTACTCAAACTTATGGCCACTGCATTGGTGATGCATTGGTCATCCAGCCATCTCATTTTCTGTCATCCCCTTCTTCTCCCACATTCAGTCTTTCCCAGCATCAAGGAAAGATTTTTTTTTCCTTCCCATTTTCCAATGCATTAGTTCTTCACATCAGGTAGCCAAAGCATTGGAGCTTCAGCTTCAGCATCAGTCTTGCCAGTAAATATTCAGAACTGATTTCCTTTAAGATTAACTCTCCTTGCAGCCCAAGGGACTCTCAAGAGTCTTCTCTGACACCACAGTGCAAAAGCATCAATTCTTCAGCACTCACCTGTTTTGATAGTCCAGCTCCCGCATCCATACATGACTACTGGAAAAACAGTAGCTTGGTTAGATGGACCTTTGTTGGTAGAGTAATATCTCTGCTTTTTAATATGCTGTCTAGGTTAGTCATAGCTTTTCTTCCAAGGAGCAAGCATCCTTTATTTTCATGGCGGCAGTCACCCTCTGCAGTGATTTTGGAGCCCAAAAAATAAAGTTTCTCAATGTTTCCATATGGAAATATATAGAGAAATTTATACATTTATATATATATGAAAAATATATATTTCCATATGAAATGTATATTTCAGGTTGTTATATGAAAATAATCACATAGAATAATAAAAATGCCAAGACAACTGTAAGTCATAAAATGAAGATTAAACTCCAGTAGACTCAACTCTAAAGCCAATAATGTAGAGAAAGAGAGATAGAGAGAAACAAGGAAGAAAGGGGTTGGGGGAAAGAGAAAGACTGACACAATTATGTATTATAGAAACTGGGGATACATAAAATCGAAACATAGAGAAGCAAAGTACCTTTTGAGCCTTATACTCTAGTGGGAGAAGAAAGGCAATAAAACATAAGCAATTACAAATAATATATATGAACTAGTTTCAGTTCTGTTATATAAAAGTGAAAGTCCTTCAGTCATGTCCAACTCTTTGCGACCCCATGGAATTCTCCAGGTCAGAATACTGGAGTGGGTAACCTTTCCCTTCTCCAGGGGATCTTCTCCAGGGGATCTTCCTGACCTAGGAATTGAACCAGGGTCTCCTGCATTTCAGCCAGATTCTTTACCAACTGAGCTATCGGGGAAGCCCCAGTTCTATTATATAAAGGAAAACAAATCACAGCAAGGAACTAGAAAGTGGAGAGTGCTGTTGATATTTTTGAAGAAGTGTTTAGAGAACTCTTTAGTATGTTTGGAGAATATTGATGACATTTTCTAAAGAAGTAAGTCCTGGGCATATCTGTGAGATAGGTTTTACAGGAAAGAAAGCAATTACATGGAAAGGTACTTTACATGGAACATTAAAAACTGGACAGGAAGAAAACAACTTTAGCTGGAGAAGTATTAGCAAAATGGAGGATATTAGATGAAGGCATATATTTAGCAATAAGAAAAATTATGTAGGGATTGATAAGTAAAAGTAGGAAATTTATGTTTTATTATTACTTAGAAGGAAAGCCATGAGAAAGTTTAAAGAATAGGGATGACATGATTTAACTTATATTTTCAAAAGATTTGTAGGATCAATGGTAGAAAACACTTTGAGAACCAAGAATGGAAATATGGAAACATTAACATTTGAGGATTTTGTGTGAGTTATGAAGATTGTCTGGGCTGAGATGGTTATACTGTAGCAGCAATAAGAAAATTTAATTCTGGATACTATATTAAGGTAGAGCTGGAAGGCTTTTATAGTGAAATGAAGATGAGGTTTAACAGGAGAAGTTCAGGAACGTTTTGTTTTTTTTTTTTCTTCTAAGTAACTGGAAAAGGTGATGGCTGCTGCTGCTAAATCACTTTAGTCATGTCCGACTCTGTGTGACCCCATAGACAGCAGCCCACCAGGCTCTGTTGTCCCTGGGATTCTCCAGGCAAGAACACTGGGGTGGGTTGCCATTTCCTTCTCCAATGCATGAAAGTGAAGTTGCTCAGTCGTGTCAGACTCTTCATGACCCCATGGACTGCAGCCTACCAGGCCCCTCTGTCCATGGGATTTTTCAGGCAAGAGTACTGGAGTGATGAATAGCTATCTATTAATATGAGAAAGGCTAAAGAGAACAAAGCTTTAAATGGGAGAATTAAGAACTTGGTTTTAGACATGTTACATATGATATGCCTTTCAGACTGCCACTAACTGGACAACGACATGGATCCACCCACCAGCAGTTCTGCAGTGAACTGCTCATGACTGGCTGCCTTAAGACACCTTGAGTCCAGAGCCAACAAGAAACAACTTTGCCCACCAGGGAATCCTGGACCAGGCCCTCTATGCCAGTGCTCAGGTACCAGATCCAGGACCCCAGAGCCCTGCAGCCAAAGACCAGTGGACACAGAGCCACTCAAAAGTGGACATGCACCAACTCCAGAACTACCAGACCCTCCATAGTGAACTTGTTCTAGCATGAAGACCATCCTCATCCACCTGGTGGACACCAGCTCCAGGAAAATCATAGTCCCAGAGCCTGAAAGCCTAGCCAATCCATCAGCAGGCCAGCACCAGCCCCAAGGCTAGCTGGCCATCACCCTGCCCACAACCAGAGTAACCAGCCCTGGGACTAGCTGGGGCCCACCTTGCCTACTAGCAGGCTTTGGGATACTTAAGCCTGCAGCTCTGTCAGGAACTGGTAACAACCACCAACTCAGATCTGTGTCCCCTGTAGCCAGACTCCAGGTCCTGGATCTGCCTGCCACTGGGCCATTACTAGTCCCAGGACCTGGCTTCACCTGCTAGTGAGTGGACATCATCCAGAGGATCTCCTGGGCCCCTACTCCACCCACTAGTGAGCCATCACTATCCCTGAGGCCCACTGGAGTTCTGTAGTGAACTGCTCATGACCCAATCCTGCCAACCAACCATTAGCAATCTCTGCATAGTGCAAGGCCTGACAACCAACCAATTTGAGCACAGGCCCATCAATCCTATCAGACCACTTAGAATAGTCAACTCACCACAATAGAAGGACTCAAGCAGTCCACATATAGTTCCAGTGACTGAGGGGAACGTGCTGTGTAGATACCTAAGATGTCTCATACAAAGGGAGACTTCCCCAAGGTCAGGAAACCAGATACAATTACAACCAGACACATGGATATAAAAATCAGCAAATTAGGCAAATGAAGTGATAGAGGAACATATTCCAAGTGAAGAAACAAGATAACCCCCAAACCCTCGTACAGAACTAAATGAAGTAGAGATGGCCAGTCTACCCAAGGGAGAGTTCAAGGTAATGATCTTGATCAAAAAATTCAGAAGAATGGATGAACAGAGAAAGAAGTTAGAAGGTTTTTTTTTTTTGGTCGTTGTTATTGTTTTTACAAAGGGTTAGAAAATCTATAATAGATAACACACACAGAAAGTAAATTAAACACAGCACTAAAGATAGTCATCAAATCAGAAGGGAAGAGTACAAAAAAAAGGGGGGGGGAACTATCAACAAAAACAAACTAAAAACAGCTAAAAAATGAAAATAAGTACATAAATATCAATAATTAATTTAAATGTAAATGGACTAAATCCTCCAATCAAAAGACACAGAGCAGCTGAATGGACACAAAAACAAGATCCATATAAATGCTGCCTACAAAAGACTCACTCCATAATAAAAACACACACATACTGAAGAGAGGGAATAACAAAAGTATTCTATTAAACTAAAAATTTTTTTAAAGCCAGAATATCAATACTTATTTCAGACAAAGACTTTAAAACAAAGACTGTTACGAGAGACAAAGAAAGAGTACATCATATTCAGAGGATCAACCCAAGGAGATATAATAAATAGTCAGTTATATGTATATTTATGCAAAATAGAACCACCTAAATACATAAAGAAAATATGAACTGACATAAAGGGAGAAACCGACACTAACACAATAAATCGGGAACTCTGAGAAGGCAATGGAAACCCACTCCAGTACTCTTGTCCGGAAACTCCCATGGATGGAGGAGCCTGGTGGGCTGCAGTCCATGGGGTTGCTAAGGGTCGGACATGACTGAGCAACTTCACTTTCATGCATTGGAGAAGGAAATGGCAACCCACTCCAGTGTTCTTGCCTGGAGAATCCTAGGGACGGGGAAGCCTGATGGGCTGCTTTGTATGGGGTCGCATAGAGTCAGACACCACTGAAGCGACTTAGCAGCAACAGCAGCAGCAACACCCCACTTACATCAATGAGTGGATCATCAAGATAGAAACCATCAGTAAGGAAAAGCTGGCTTTAAATGATACATTATACCAGGAAAGCAATGGATGTATACTGAAATTTCATCTAGAGAAGGTAGATTCTCTTCAAGTGCACATGGAACATTCTCTACAATTTACCATGTGTAAAGCCACAGAAAACACAAAGTCAAGAGAAATTTAAGAAAATTAAAATCACACGAAGCTATTTTTCTGACAACAATGCTATAAGACTAGAAATCAACAAGGGGGAAAAAAAAACCTACAAAAAAACTCCAGACACATGGAGAATAAAAAGATGTTCTTCTCAAACTATTATAGAAAATGTCAAAGGAAGGAATGTTAGGTGGTTAATATTACCCTGAAACCAAATAGGCAAATACCACATATACATACAAATCACAAAAAGAAAAAATTACAGGCTGATATCACTGATAAACATAGATGCAAGCATCTTCAGCAAAATATTAACAAACTGAATCCAAAAATTATTTAAAAGATTCACATACCATGAGCAAGTGGTATTTTCCCCAGGAATGCAAGGATGTTTCAATACCAAAATAAATCAATGTGATACACCACATTAACGAATTTAAGAATACAAAACACATGATCTACGCAATAGAAGCATGGAAAGTTTTGACAAAATTCAACATTGATTTATGTTAAAATTATTCTCTAGAAAGTGGGTATAGAGGGAATACCTCAACATAATAAAGATACATGATAAGCCCACAGCTAATATCATACTCAATGATTAAAAGCCAAAAGCATTTGTTCTAAGATTAGGAACATTACCAGGATCCCATCTCTTGCCACTTTAATTCAATGGAGTATTGGAAGTCTTAGCCACAGCAACCAGACAAGAGAAATAAATGCAAGGAATCTAAATTGGATAGGAAGAAGTAAAACTCACTATTTGCAGATGACATAACACTGAATGAGATCAGCCCTGGGATTTCTTGGAAGGAATGATGCTAAAGCTGAAACTCCAGTACTTTGGCCACCTCATGAGAAGAGTTGACTCATTGGAAAAGACTCTGATGCTGGGAGGGATTGGGGGCAGGAGGAGAAGGGGACGACAGAGGATGAGATGGCTGGATGGTATCAGTGACTCGATGGACTTGAGACTGAGTGAACTCCGCGAGATGGTGATGGACAGGGAGGCCTGGCGTGCTGCGATTCATGGGGTCACAAAGAGTCGGACATGACTGAGCGACTGTACTGAACTGAACTGAATACTGAATGTAGAATATCCTAGTGAAGCCACTGAAAAACTGCTAGATATCACAAATGTACTTAGTAAATTTGCAGGATATAAAATTAATACAGAAATATTTTACATTTCTATACACTAACAATATATACACTAACAATAAACTACCAGAAATAGAAATTAAGGAAGCAATCCCATTTACAATCATATCAAAAAAAATAAAATACCTATGGAAGATATTGACCTAAGGAGATAAAAAGACCTATATTCAGGAGACTATGACACTGATGAAAGAAACTGAAGATGACATAAATGGATGGATATACCATGTTCATGGATAAGAAAATTAACATTACTAAAATGAACATATTACCCAAGGTAATCTATAGATTCAATGCAATCCCTATCAAAATAACAATGGTATTTTTCACAGAGTTAGAACAAATAATTTCAAATTTTGTATGGGCATACAACAAATCCTAAAGTGCCAAAAGAATTTTGAGAAGAAAGAATAGAGCTGGAAGTACCACACTCTTTGACTTCAGGCTATACTACAAAGCTACAGTAAGTAAATCACTATGCTACTAGTACAGAAGCACATATATATCTCATTGGAACAGAATAGAAAGCCAAGAAATAAGAACAGGACGGCAGAGGAACAGAGTGGACATGGAGTACATCTCTCTCCACAGATACATCAGGAATATACCTTCAGACACAGAAGTGCATGCAGAGCACCAGTTGATAGCAGACAAGAGTACTTGACCAGTGGAAAAGAATATGTAGATCCATGCAAAACTTGGTAGGATGAAGGAACTAGGGGAAAAAACAGGCGTGTTAATAGGACTGGGCCTGCCCTCAGCAGGTGGGGGAACTGAAGCAGGGGTCCGATCCCCACATTTGGGCAAATGTCTGAGTCAGAGGAGAAACATTTAAGGCTGAGAGTGAAATAGCTGATCTGTGGCAGCCTAAATGGAATAAGAATCAGATGGTCCTTGCTGCTGCCATACATACCCTGGACAGGGATGTAGAGCCCCTGAAAGGGGCAGCAGCTGGGAACTGGAGTTTAGGGATTGTGGATCAATTCCAGGGTGAGGATTGCAGAGAGACAGATCAAGGGGGTGTGAGGGAGGAGATTGTGGTGGGAAATGCCTGTGGAGGAAAGCCAGGCAGCCATGGAAGCAAAGCAATACTGCTGAGTCATGCATAGGGGGTGGAGCCATCAACATAGCCTCTCTCCACCCACAGGCCAATATGGGTAGCTGAACAATAGAGAAGCCCCCATCAAACACCTAACACACTGAACTACACAGTAGGACCCCACCCAGGGTGCTCCTTTACATGACTGATGCCCTAAACTACAGAGTAAGACCCCCCACCCCAGGCGGCCCTTTTAAGTGCCTGATGTGCCAATCTACAGAATAGGACCCCAGGCAGGTGGGCCCCTCTATCTGCCTAACCTGCCGAACAACAGAGAAGGTCTCCAGGTAAGGGAGCCCTCTGAGTGCCTGAACAGGCAGGGCTATGGAGAAAGAATGGTTAAAGAGGCCTTCTGATTGCCGGCTACCAGAGGCTCGAAGAAAGACTCTGACAGCCATAATTCCTGTGGAGGAGGCAGTCTATGTCCCTGCACATTTGGCACTGCCAGGGTCCCTGCCAGCCAAGAAGCTGTCCACCTTCACACTCAACTCTCACTGGGACAGAGCTGCCACAGGCAAAAAAAAAGTCTTCCATCAATGTACGCAGGGTTGCTTCAGCAGTGTCTGACTCTTTGCTTTCCTGTAGACTGTGGCCTGCCAGACTTCTCTATCAGGGAGTGGGAGTTCTCCAGGCAAGAATACTGGAACATATTAGCCAATACTAGTTTCCATACCCTCATAGAGGTCTATATTTCCTGCTGCCCTAGCTGCCAACTCCCTGGGTACCTAGTGCTGCCAGAACCCCTACAACAGAAGCAGCTGGATCACTTCCATACCTGGCCCTCATAGGAGCAAACAAAATTCTCCAGAGAAGCCTTAGGAACAAACCCCAGTGGATGACCCACATGCACAGGTGGAAATAAAGACCTATATATAGAATACTATAAAACACTGGTGAAAGAAATCAAAGAGGACACTAACAGATGGAGAAATATACCATGTTCATGGATCAGAAGAATAATTATAGTGAAAATGAGTATACTACCCAAAGCAATCTACAGATTCAATGCAATCCCTATCAAGCTACCAGCAGTACTTTTCACAGAGCTAGAAGAACTATTTTCACAATTTGTACGGAAATACAAAAAACCTCGAATAGCCAAAGCAAACTTGAGAAAGAAGAATGGAACTGGAGGAATCAACTTGCCTGACTTCAGGCTCTACTACAAAGCCACAGTCATCAGGACAGTATGGTACTGGCACAAGATAGAAATATAGATCAATGGAACAAAATAGAAAGCCCAGAGATAAATCCACATACCTATGGATACCTTATCTTCAACAAAGGAGACAAGAATATACAATGGATTAAAGACAATCTCTTTAACAAGTGGTGCTGTGAAAATTGGTCAACCACTTGTAAAAGAATGAAACTAGAACACTTTCTAACACCATACACAAAAATCAACTCAAAATGGATTAAAGATCTAAATGTAAGACCAGAAACTATAAAACTCCTGGAGGAGAACATAGGCAAAACACTCCGACATAAATCACAGCACGATCCTCTATGATCCACCTCCTAGAATACTGGAAATAAAAGCAAAAATAAACAAATGGGACCTAATTAAAATTAAAAGCTTCTGCACAACAAAAGAAACTATAAGCAAGGTGAAAAGACAACCTTCTGAATGGGAGAAAATAATAGCAAACGAAGCAACTGACAAACAACTAATCTCAAAAATATACAAGCAACTCCTGTAGCTCAATTCCAGAAAAATAAACGACCCAATCAAAAAATGGTCCAAAGAACTAAATAGATATTTCTCCAAAGAAGACATACAGATGGCTAACAAACTCATGAAAAGATGCTTAACATCACCCATTATCGGAGAAATGCAAATCAAGACCACAGTGAGGTACCATTTCACACCAGTCAGAATGGCTGCAATCCAAAAGTCTACAAGCAATAAATGCTGGAGAGGGTGTGAAGAAAAGGGAAGCCTCTTACACTGTTGATGTGAATGCAAACTAGTACAGCCACTATGGAGAACAGTGTGGCGATTCCTTAAACAACTGGAAATAGAAATCCTTTATGACCCAGCAATCCCACTGCTGGGCATACACACTGAGGAAACCAGAATTGAAAGAGACACGTATACCACAATGTTCATTGCAGCATTGTTTATAATAGCCAGGACATGGAAGCAACCTAGATGTCCATCAGCAGACAAATGGATAAGAAAGCTGTGGTGCATATACACAATGGAGTATTAGCCATTACATTTGAATCCATTCTAATGAGGTGGATGAAACTGGAGCTGATTATACAGAGTGAAGTAAGGAAGAAAGAAAAACACCAATACAGTATATTAAAACACTTATATGGAATTTAGAAAGATGGTAATGACAACCATGTATGCGAGACAGTTAAAGAGACACAGATGTATAGAACAGACTTTTGGACTCTGTGGGAGAGGGAGAGGGTGGGATGATTTGGGAGAATGGCATTGAAACATGCATACTATCATGTAAGAAACGAATTGCCAGTCTAGGTTCGATACAGGATACAAGATGCTTGGGGCTGGTGCACTGGGATGATCCAGAAAGATGATATGGAGAGAGAGGTGGGAGGGGGGTTCAGGATTGGGAACTCATGTACGCCCGTGGCGGATTCATATCAATGTATGGCAAAACCAACACAGTATTGTAAAGTAAAATAAAAATAAAATTTTAAAAAGGAGAAAAAGGGGGAAACGTTTGCTAATTACTTTTTAAATTCCATTCTCACCCTATAATTTTATCATTGTGAGCCTCTTAAACTACTCTGTTCATCTCACCTGTAAAATTGCAATGATAATTCCTGCTCTTACAGAATTATGAGTATTAAATTAGACACTGTATGAGAAACAAAACACACACACACACAATTGAACCCAGGGGCAGTGTGACTAAGGAAGAAGACCCAAAACCTTCCCACCAGTGGTACAAGCTGCAGATTAAATCCATACAATTAACTAGGCAGACTCTATATCTGTGGAATATATAAAAGGTTATTGAGAGCTTCCACAAAAGAAAACACACTAGTTCCGATAGCTGTGGACATTGGAGGCAAGAACACATAGGAGTTGGACAGGATTAGAATTTAAACTGCCCCCATGATAGGTCCAGAGATCAGCACCATGTAGGAGGGCATCCTAGAGAGGTGAGGTGGACTGTCAATCCCAGGGAGGGAAAGGACTCTGACAGCAGTGACTCAAGGAAAACATTTATTAATCTTATGTTTTGACTTGTTTTGTAGATTACTTTGGATTTTGTAAAATCTTTTTTTCCCTCTTTTTTTCCCTTCTGTTGTAGTTGTTAATTTTATTGGCACTGCTGCTGCTGCAGCTGCTGCTTCCGCTGCAGCTGCTGCTTCCACTAAATTGCTTCAGTCGTGTCCACCTCTGTGCGACCCCAAAAATGAGAGCCAACCAGGCTCCCCCGTCCCTGGAAATCTCCAGGCAAAAACACTGAAGTGGGTTGCCATTTCCTTCTCCAATGCATGAAAGTGAAGTTGCCCAGTCATGTCCGACCCTTAGCGACCCCATGGACTGCAGCCTAGCAGGCTCTTCCATCCATGGGAGTTTCTAGGCAAGAGGACTGGAGTGGTTGCCAATTCCTTCTCCTTATTGGCACTATGAAATCTAACTAAGGTTTTGAGTATTTTTTCTTCTTTTTTCTCTGTCATATATCTTACTGTTGTTATGAAACCCTGGCTATACATTGGGCTTTTGCAGTTAGTTCTTGGAAGTTTTCCTTTTTTTCTCTCATTTTTAATTTTAATTTTATTTTTTAAACCTGTTATTATTTTTTTTACATTTATTCCTTTGTTTGCTTTTCCCATTTTCTCCATGCAGTTATCTTTAATGTATATAAATCTTTATCTACCTCTATTTAATTTTGCATATCTAATCTTTCTTTCTTTTCTTTTTTTCCTTTCCTCTCAATATATTTCTTAGTTTTATTTTCATTGTTTTATTCCCCAATTGGCATCTTGCTTTAGTTTTTTTTTTTTTTTCCTCCAATTTGTGCTTTAGTTAGTTTTGTTCTGGTAGACATAATTTTTGGTTTCCTTTGTTTACCAGGTCAATCTATTGTACTTTATTTTTGTTGGACTGTTTTGATTTTGCTTATGAGTGTATATGTATATGTGTATTTTCAGTTACACATTTTATTGTTTTTATAAACAAACCTAAGGACTCATATAGACACATATGCAAAGGGGAAGCAAAAGAAAGCTGGAGTAGCAATCCTCATAACAGACAAAATAGACCTTAAAATGAAGAAGATTATAAGACATAAGTAAGAACACTACATAATGATCAAGGAGTCAATCCAAGAAGAAGACATAAACGACTGAAAATATCTATGTACCCAACACAGGAGTACCTCAGTACATAAGACAAATACTAACAGACATAAAAGGAGAAACTGACAGTAACACAATATAGTAGGAAACCTTAATAACACACTCACAGCAATGGACAGATCATCAAAATAGAAAATTAATAAAGAAACACATCTTAAATGATATATTAGATGAGATGGAGCTCATCATATCTTCAGTGAATTCCATTCAAATACTGAAGAATACACCTTCTTCTCAAGTGCACAGGGAGCATTCTCCAGGAAAGACCACATCTTGGATCACAAATCAAACCTCAGTAAATTTAAGAAAATTAAAATCATATCAAGCATCATCTCTGACCACAACACTATGAAACTAGATATCAATTACAAGGAAAAAACTGTAAGAAACACAAACACATGGAGATTAAACAATATGTTTCTAAATAACCAACAGGTTTTTGAAGAAATCAAAAGGGAAATCAAAAAATTACTAGAAACAAATGACAATGAAAACACAACTCAAAACCTATGGGAGGCAGCAGAAACAGTTCTAAGAGGGAAGTTTCTAGCAATACAATCCTACCTCAAGAAACAAGAAAAACATCAAAGAGACAAGTTAACTTTACACCTAAAACAACTGGGAAGAAAGAACAACAACAACAAAAAAGCCAAAGTTAGTAGAAGGAAAGAAATGATAAAGATTCAAGCAGAAATAAAAACAAATGAAAGAAGCAATATTAAAGATTAAAAGCGGGTTCTTTAAGAAGATAAACAAAATTGACAAACCTTTAGCCAGACTCATCAAGAAATAAAGAGAGAAGAATCAAATCAACAAAATTAGAAAAGAAAAAGGAAAGGTTACAACAGACAATGCAGAAATACAAAGGATTATAAGAGACTATTATGCACAATTCAGTTCAGTTTAGTTCGGTTCAGTTGCTCAGTCGTGTCTGACGCTTTGTGACTCCATGAATCGCAGCACGCGAGGCCTCCCTGTTCATCACCATCTGTTCCTCACCATCTCTCGGAGTTCACTCAGACTCACGTCCATTGAGTCCATGATGCCATCCAGCCATCTCATCTTAGGTCGTCCCCTTCTCTTCCTGCCCCCAATCCCTCCCAGCATCAGAGTCTTTTCCAATGAGTCAACTCTTCGCATGAGGTGGCCAAAGTACTGGAGCTTTAGCATCGTTCCTTCCAAAGAAATCCCAACGTTGATCTTCAGAATGGACTGGTTGGATCTTCTTGCAGTCCAAGGGACTCTCAAGAGTCTTCTCCAACACCACAGTTCAAAAGTGTCAATTCTTCGGTGCTCAGTCTTCTTCACAGTCCAACTCTCACATCCATACATGACCACAGGAAAAACCATAGCCTTGACTAGACGGACCTTAGTCGGCAAAGCAATGTCTCTGCTTTTGAATACGCTATCTAGGTTGGTCATAACTTTTCTTCCAAGGAGTAAGCGTCTTTTAATTGCATACCTGAAGTCACCATCTGCAGTGATTTTGGAGCCCAAAAAATTAAAGTCTGACACTGTTTCCACTGTTGCCCCATCTATTTCCCATGAAGTGACGGGACCAGATGCCATGATCTTCGTTTTCTGAATGTTGAGCTTTATGCCAACTTTTTCACTCTCCTCTTTCACCTTCATCAAGAGGCCCTTTAGCTCCTCTTAACTTTCTGCTATAAGGGTGGTGTCACCTGCATATCTGACGTTATTGCTATTTCTCCCAGTAATCTTGATGCCAGCTTGTGTTTCCTGCAGCCCAGTGTTTCTCATGATGTACTCTGCATAGAAGTTAAATAAGCAGGGTGACAATATACAGCCTTGACATACTCCTTTTCCTATTTGGAACCAGTCTGTTGTTCCATGTCCTGTTCTAACTGTTGCTTCCTGATCTGCATACAGATTTCTCAAGAGAAGGTCAGGTGGTCTTTTATTCCCATCTCTTTCAGAATTTTCCACAGTTTATTGTGATCCACACAGTCAAAGCCTTTGGCAGAGTCAATAAAACAGCAATAGATGTTTTTCTGGAACTCTCTTGCTTTTTCCATGATCCAGCGGATGTTGGCAATTTGATCTCTGGTTCCTCTGCCTTTTCTAAAACCAGCTGGAACATCAGGAAGTTCACAGTTCACGTATTGCTGAAGCCTGGCTTGGATAATTTTGAGCATTACTTTACTAGCATGTGAGATGAGTGCAATTGTGCGGTAGTTTGAGCATTCTTTGGCTTTGCCTTTCTTTGGAATTGGAATGAAAACTGACCTTGTCCAGTCCTATGGCCACTGCTGAGTTTTCCAAATTTGCTGGCATATTGAGTGCCGCACTTTCACAGCATCATCTTTCAGAATTTGAGAGAGCTCAACTGGAATTCCATCACCTCCACTAGCTTTGTTCATAGTGATGCTTTCTAAGGCCCACTTGACTTCACATTCCAAGATGTTTGGCTCTAGATGAGAAGAATGGAGCTTTTCTGACTTCAGATTATACTACAAAGCTACAGGCATAAAGACAGTATAGTACTGGCACAAAAACAGAAATTTAGACCAATGAAGCAAGATAGAAAGCCTTGAAGTGAAAATCATGCACCTTTGGGTACCTTATTTTTGACAAAGGAGGCAAAAATATGCAATGGGGCAAAAACAGCCTCTTCAATAAATGGTGCTAGGAAAACTAGACAGATACATGTAAAACAATGAAACTAGAACACTTCCTAATACCATACACAAAGATAAACTCGAAATGGATTAAAGACCTAAATGTAAGACAAGAAACTATAAAACTCTTAGAGTGAAACATAAGCAAAACACTCAATGACATATATCAAATCAAGATCCTTTATGATCCTCCTCCTAGAGGAATGGAAATCAAATAAATAAATAAATAAAAAATTGGGACCTGATTAAACTTAAAAACATTTGCACAGCATAGGAAACTATAAGCAAGGTGAAAAGACCACCCTCAGAATGGGAGAAAACAATAGCAATTGAAACAACTGACAAAGGATTAATTTCCAAAATATACAAGCAGCTCATACAACTCAATGCCAGAAAAACAACTCAATCAAAAAGTGGGGAAAAGACCTAAAGAGACATTTCTCCAAAGAAGACATACAGATGTCTAACAAACACATGAAAACATGCTCAGATTGCTCATTATTAGAGAAATGAAAATCAAAACTATAATGAGATATCACCTTACACTGATCAGAATGACTGTGATCCAAAAGTCTACAAACAATAAATGCTGGAAAGTATGTGGAGCAAAGGGAACACTCTTGCACTGTTGGTGGGAATGTAAATTGACACAGCCACTATGGAAGATGGCATGGAAATTCCTTAAAAATCAAGGGATAAAACTACCATATGACCCAGGAATGCCCCTCCTAGGCATATACCCTGAGGAAACCAAAATTGAAAAAGACAAATGTATCCCATTTGTCACTGTGTCACTATTTACAATAGCTAGAACATGGAAGCAATCTAGGTGTCCATCGACAGATGAATGGATAAAGAAGTCGTGGTGTATATACACAATGGAATATTGCTCAACCACAAAAAGTAACACATTTGAGTCAGTTCTAATGAGGTGGATGAACCTAGAAGCTAATATACAGATTGAAGTGAATCAGAAAGAGAAAGATAAATACCATATTCTAACATATATATACAGAATCTGGAAAAATGGTACTGAAGAATTTATTTACAGGGCAGCCATAAAGAAACAGACATAGAGAATAGACTTATGGACATGGGGAGAGGGGAGGAGAAGGTGAGCTATATGGAAAGAATAACATGGAAATTTACATTACCATATGCAAAATAGACAGCCAATGGGAATTATCTCAGGAAACTCAAACAGGGGCTCTGTATCAACCTAGAGGGGTGGGATGGAGAGGGAGATGGTAGGGAGCTTCAAAAGTGAGGGGATATATGTATACCTATGGCTAATTCATTTTGAGGTTTGACAGAAAACAAAATTCTGTAAAGCAATTATCTTTCAATAAAAAATAAATTAATTTTTAAAAAATAAATAATCCCATTTATGTATGGTCAATTTTTCACAAAGGAGGCAAGAATATACAACTGAGAAAATATAGTCTCTTCAATGACTGTTTTGAAAAAAACTGGATAGCTACATGTAAAAGAATGAAAATAGAATAATTTCTCCCACCATATATTTTTTAAAAAACCTCAAAATTGATTTAAGACCTAAATTGAAGACTGGAAACCATAAAACTCCCAGAAATAAACCAAGCCAGAATAGTGACATAAACTGTATGAATTTTTTTTTGATCAGTCTCATGAGCAAAGGAAATAAAACTAAAACATATAAAGTGGACCTAATTAAACTTAAATGCATTTTCACAGCAAATGAAAACACCAACAAAATAAATGGACAACCTACTGAATGGAAGAAAATATCTGCAAATGATATAACTGATAAAGGGTTAGTATCCAAAATATATAAACAGCTCAAACAACTTGATATAAAAAAGACTTTTAAATGGCTAGATATAAATATACATTTTGCCAAAGAAGACATACAGTTAGCTAATGACATGAAAATATTCACAACAATCATCAATAAAATGCAAAACACAATAAGATCTTACCTCACACTTATCAGTTATCATCAAAAAGGCTGAAAATAGCGAATGTTGGTGAAAATGTAGAAAAAAGGAACCATGTTCACTATTGGTGGGAAAGTATATTTGTATAGATAGCCAGGATAGAAAACAGTATGAAGCTGTCTCAAAAACTAAGTATAGGACTTCCATAAAATCCAATAATTCTGCTCCTGGGTGTACATCCAAAGAAAAGGAAGACATTAATTTAAAAAGATACATGCACCTAGTGTTCATAGAGGTATTACTTATAATAATATCAAGATATGGAAGCAACTTCAGTGTCCAACAATAGATGAATGAATTTAAAAAAAAAAAAAACCAGCATGCACACATACACATGCACACTCACTGGCATACTACTCAGCCATAAAAATAAAATTGTTACATTTGCAAGAATGAATATAACATAAAAGACACTTTGAGGTGAATGACTTAATCTACATAACACAATATGTACTGCCTTTCTTGATGATTATTACATGCCTAAGACTGTATGAGGCACAGAGCAAAAGGATATTTTTTCCCATGTGACAAGTGCCAAGTTTTATTAAATGTGTCTGATTAGAGAGTATTTTCCTTTTAATAGGAAGAGATATAAATAAGTATGAGGCATGCATTTTCTGTAAGTAAAAAGGTATCACAACTACCCAACTGTCAAATAGCATGAGAACTAAGATTTTTATATCTTAGTATAATGATCCATTAAATAATGTGCATTCAGTGTCCATTTTAGAAAAAAAATATTCTCCATTTTGATGCTTACAAATATTAGATGCATTCTATTGAGTTATCTTTCTAAATCTACTTGCTTTACTATTTCAAATGGAAGCACAGACACCTTTCTTTAACCTATAATTTGAGTATTTGCATCTAATTGATTGCAGTTGAGTAAATATGTTTGTCCTTATAGTGTTAAACACATGAGCAGCAGTGTTTATGCTATGTAAGTGTGATTAACTTGTGAAAGATTCATCAAGTGCCCTGAGATCTGCACAGCTTTTTTTAAATTATGTATAAAGTTTTGAAGAATAAAAATGGTCTGACAAGCAGGCAGCCCACAAAGAAACTGACACATCAAGGGAAGAAGATCAAACACCAATATAGCAGACATATTCACACTGTAGACTTCAGTGCCTGGCCCTACTCCAAACGGGTTGAAAGAACAAGTAGATATGAAATATAGAAAAAGAATAGAGACATGAATTTCAAGAAGGAGAAACGAAAGACCATTTGACATTCAACAATTTTTTTTTAATTTTACTTTTTGACAGTCAATAAACTCACCTCCACTTAGTTAACTGAGTTCAATTATTGTCTTATACTTATGGAAAGTAACCTAAAAGAACATATCAAAAATTTTGCTGTTAATTAATCTGAATATCTGATGTTAGCTTTCCTCAATTTCCCCATACATAGTGTAATGCTTAGACATATGTATGCAAGTCTAAGTTCAGAATGTCAGTTTATAGCTATTTTTTAACATTATTTTCAATTTACAGCTCTTTATTTTTTAACATTATGTAATATATTTTAAAAACTTTCTCATTATGCCAAATCTTATGTAAGATTTATAATTAATATCACATGTAATATTTTGCTTTTAATTTTATTTGCTAATCATCCATTTTTTAAATTTCATTATTCAAATGTATTTCTGTTTTAGTTTTAAAATTCAAGCCTATCAAACATCTATGCACTACTAACCCATTTTGAATTCTGTGATTTAAAAACGCTTTGTGCAAAAGAATATAAATATAAATATGACAGTAGAAAAAATAACCCATGACATAAAACCACACTAAATTAAAAATGATA
>SJYF01000338.1:13559497-13571220 GCA_006410515.1 Procapra przewalskii
ATCAGAGTGAAAAGGGAAAGATCATTTAAATAATGTTTTAAGAAGATACTGAACTTGAATCAAAATATGCTTCAGACTCATACTCAGTCTCATGATTTCTTAAAAAACACTGAAAAAGGAACAGATATGAAAGAAATGTAGCGTGGAATTTTGTACTCTAGGATGCATTGACTATTACTTTTCAAGAAATACTTTTACAGAAAATATTAGTAGCCACAAGGAGGAAGCTATTGGATTGTACCTTGTGTATGGAAAACTTTTCTACAGCTTCACAGAAGTTGGACAGCATTCTTTATGGACCACAATGTTCACCACTTGGATTTACATGTCAAATGAAAATCAATAATTTGCTCAACTTGAGAGATGATTGCCTTATAGTGTCATTGCAGAACCTCTTCCTAAAAGAATATTTTAAGAGGAAGAAGAGGAAGCCTCTGAGACAAACTGTAATATAAAGTAAATGATGCCAAGTGATTTTGGCCAAATTATTGAACCTCTGTGTTTATTGGTTTCTGTATAGACTGGGGTAGTGACGCTTATTTTGTAGATACCTAGTGATGATAAGAAATTAGACAGAGGGAGAAGGGTGAAAAGAGAAGATTTTGAATAATTTTTAAAAATAAAATTAAAATGAGAGAAATATTTAAAGTTTAAATTAAAGTGAGACTTCCCTGGTGGCTCAGACAGTTCAAACCCCGGGTAGGGAAGATCTCCTAGAGAAGGAAATGGTAACCCACTCCAATATTCTTGCCTGGAAAATTCCATGAATGGAGAAGCCTGGTAGGCTACAGTCCATGGGGTCACAAAGAGTCGGACACGACTGAGCGACTTCACTTTCACTTTAAAGTATATATGAAGAAGGAGAGGAGAGAAAAGTGAGGAGAGAGGGGACAGGAGGAGGAGAAATTCAGAGGGCAAGGGAGGGCATGGAAGGGGAACAGAATACAGGTGCTGGAAATTTGGACAATAATACATACATCAAAATGCTATTTAGTTTAAATAAGATAACTTTCATAAACATCTCAAGAACTTCTCCAAAATGGCATATTAAACACACCTGGTGGCTTCTCCCACCTAAGCAAAATACATAGAACCAAATTTTTAGTGAACCAAAGACAAAAAAATGCACGTTCTGACTGCACAATGCTCTTCTCTCTCAAAGCACAATACACAATATCAATACAAACTTGATTCAATTTTGTTTTGTTTTTAAGAATGCCTCCAATTTTCTTGTCCCTTATCCAAAATTGACAGGGACTAGGAGGTGGTTTGGTGTGGTTTTTTCTGTTACTATTTGCAAATTATCTGTGTTGTTCCTTTTTTGGTCTGTACATTGTGAAATGATTTTTTTTTCTTTTTTCAGTTGGACACTCTAAGCATTTAATTGATGAATTCATCCTGTTTGTCTTTATTGCAATTGTGGAATATGTATATTCATTTCTGATTACTCATTTTTGCATTTCCAAACCATTATTTAAAGTTTTACATCTTCTCCCCTGCTTGCATCAGGATCAATTTGGCTATTTTTTCTCTGTTATTCCATCTATTGCTATTTTTAAAATTTTTTAAATGTTAATTTATTCATTTGGCTGTGCCAGGTCTCATTTGTGGCATGTGTAATCTAGTTCCCTGACCAGGGATGGAAACTGGCCCCTTGCATTGGGAGCAAGGAGTCTTAGCCCCTGTACCACCAGGGAAGCCCCCTATCTTTCACATTCTTTTTCTATTTTTTTTTATCTTTACAATATTGTATTGGTTTTGCCATACATCAAGATGAAACTGCCATGGATGTACATGAGTTCACAATCCTGAAGCCCCCTCCCACCTCCCTCCCCATACCATCCCTCTGGGTCATCCCAGGGCACCAGCTCCAAGCATCCTGTATCCTGCATCGAACCTAGACTGGCGATTCGTTTGTTACATGATATTATACATGTTTCAATGCCATTCTCCAAAATCATCCCACTCTCTCCCACTCCCACAGAGCCCAAAAGTCTGTTCTATACATCTGTGTCTCTTTTGCTGTCTCACATACAGGGTTATCATTACTATCTTTCCAAATTCCATCTATATATGTTAGTATACTGTATGGCATTTTTCTTTCTGGCTTACTTTGCTCTGTATAATTGGCTCCAGTTTCATTCACCTCATTAGAACTGATTCAAATGTATTCTTGTTAATGGCTGAGTAATACTCCATTGTGTATATGTACCACATTCATCTGCTGATGGACATCTAGGTTGCTTCCATGTCCTGGCATTTATTGCTATTTTATATTTTAGTGAGTTTGAAGAACACTTCAATTTATTTGAAACTAGTGCATTACACTTTATTTTTTATCATTATATTCACATTTTAATTCAGTTCTCTAACTTTAATTGTCATCCCTCCAAAATTTAAAAAAAAATCACAGATGATATTTTTTCCCTTTTTTTTATCTAACTTACCTCATTCCACTTTTTTACTACAAAGTCTGATTTTGTTTAAATATTATTTCAGAAGTTCCATAAGTGGTAAATTTTCAATAATTCCTTAAATGTCTGAAAAGTATTGTAGTTGCTAAGGATTTTTGCTCTTTTATTTGAAAATATCTATGGATATGTATTATATATATGACATATAAAAGAAATATGAAAGTTATATTATGAAATTTTAAAACAATATATACATGAAAAGTTCAGTTCAAAAGCATCAATTCTCTGGCATTCAGCCTTCTTCACAGTCCACCTCTCACATCCATACATGACTACTGGAAAAACCATATCCTTGACTAGACTATATGCTAAATACACAACTTCCATATTTATCAAATTTTAGTAATCTTGTTTCATTTATTCATCTCTTATTGACCCTACATATCCTCCACACAAATTTCTAGAGTATTTTTATGACATTCCTGGACATCGTGCCATTTCAGTTATTGTGCCACTCTAACTAATAAGAGGTTTTATTTATTTATTTATTTATTGCATAAATACAGTTACCTGGACATTACCACACCTAATAAAATTAATAATTATTTAATATATGCAGTTTATATTAAAATGTTCTAAATTGCTTAAAAGTACCCTTTGACATGTGATTTTTAGAATTAAAAAACAAACATGAGCCAAGACATTGCCACTGGGATTCTGTTGCTTAAGTCTTTCTATTATCCAATAATCCTCCTTTCTTCGATTTTGTTCTATTTATTTGCTAAAGGAAATACGTGGCTTGTCCTTGGGAAGTTTTACATTGTTCAAGGTATAATTTAACATGTTGCTCTGTCTCTTTTATTTCTTATAACCGGATTTGTATACTTTCTATTGTATAACATCACACACAAAAAATGTCTGGTGACTTGCATTTACTGAAACCAAGATCAATTCGTAGGTGTAATATTATCAGCTTCATCATCCTATTATGAAACAAATGGTTTTAGCATTTGTTCATGATAGCTGCAAATCTAAATGACAGTCTGACCAAATGTTAAACTCTGGAATTTTTTTTTCCTCAGAATTCTGAGACTATCTTCAATTGAAAAGAAATGAATTCAATTATCATCCTTATTTTTATTTAGAGATTTTTAAAGTCTATTTTTAATATTCTTGGTGCTGTAAGATTCAACCATGTGCCAAGATATGAATCACATAATTTTTTGTTGTTGCTGCTGCTATCTGACACACCTCCTTCCCTTCCAGAGCCCTGGAGCAAGCCTGGGCTGGGTAAGGGGGCAGGGGCACAGATGCTGGAGGGTGGCTGGAGCACCAGAAGTTGAACAGATCAGGCAAGGCGTGTTCCCTGGCACTGAGGGGCCAGTGCATGCAAGGCTGGGAGACACTGAAGCCTGAGTGTACCTAGGACAAAGGGCCGAGAGGAGCTACTCCATGTTCAAGGTCAGGAGGGGGACTTATTCCAAGATTAAGGAGCAGCATCTGCACTTTGCTGGAGCATCCATGAAGAGATACCCCACGTCCAAGGTAAGAGAAACCCAAGTAAGAAGGTAGGTGTTGCGAGAAGTTATCAGAGGAGAGACACACTGAAACCATAATCACACAAAACTAGTCTATCTGATCACACAGACCACAGCCTTGTCTAACTCAACAAAACTAAGCCATGCCATGTGGGGCAACCCAAGAAGGATGGGTCATGGTGGAGAGGTTTGACAGAATATGGTCCAGTGGAGAAGGGGATGGCAGACCACTTCAGTATTCTTGTTTTGAGAATCTCATGAACAGTATGAAAAGGCAAAATGATAGGATACTGAACGAGGAACTCCTCAGGTCAGTAGGTGCACAATATGCTACAGGAGATCAGTGCAGAACAAACTCCAGAAAGAATGAAAGGATGCAGTAAAGCGAAAACATACCCAGTTGTAGATGTGACTGGTGATAAAAGCAATGTCCAATGCTGTAAACAGCAATATTGCACAGGAACCTGGAATGTTAGGTCCATGAATCAAGGCAAATTGGAAGTGGTCAAACAAGAGATGGCAAAGGTGAACATCAACATTCTAGGAATCAGCAAACTAAAGTGGACTGGAATGGGTGAATTTAAATGAGATGACCATTATGTCATCTCATTTAAGAAGAAATGGAGTAACCACCATGGTCAACAAAAGAGTCTGAAATGCAGTACTTGGATGCAGTCTCAAAAATGACAGAATGATTTCTGTTAGTTTCCAAGGCAAACCATTCAATATCACAGTAATCCAAGTCTATGCCCCAACCAGTAATGCTGAAGAAGCTGAAGTTGAACAGTTCTATGAAGACCTACAAGAACTTTTAGAACTAAAAAGAACCCCCAAAATATTTCCTTTTCATTATAGGGTACTGGAATGCAAAAATAGGAAATCAAGAAGCACCTGGAACAACAGGCAAATTTGGCCTTGGAGTACAGAATGAAGCAGGGCAAAGTATAATAGAATTCTGCCAGGAGAACACACTGGTCTTAACAAACACCCTCTTCCAACAACACAAGAGAAGACTCTACACAAAGAACTCCTTATTGCCAAATTCAGACTTAAATTGAAGAAACTAGGGAAAACCATAAGACCATTCAGCTATGAACTATGTCAACTTCCTTATGATTATACCGTGGAAGTGAGAAATAGATTCAAGGGACTAGATTTGATAGAGTGCCTGCAGAACTATGGGTGGAGGTTCGTGACATTGTACAGGAGACAGGGATAAAGACCATCCCCATGGAAAAGAAACGTAGAAAAGCAAAATGGCTGTCTGAGGAGGCCTTACAAATAGCTGTGAAAAGAATAGAAGCAAAAAGAAGAAAAGGAAAGATATTCCCATTTGAATACAGAGTTGCAAAGAATAGAAGGAGGATAAGAAAGCCTTCCTCAACCATCAATTCAAAGAAATAGAGGAAAACAACAGAAGGGGAAAGACTAGAGATCTCTTCAAGAAAATTACACATACAAAGGGAACATTTCATGCAAAGATGGGCTCGATAAAGGACAGAAATTGTACGGACTTGACAGAAACAGAAGATACTAAGAGGAGGTGGCAAGAATACACAGAAAAACTTTACAAAAAAGATCTTCACGACCCAGATAATCATGATTATGTGATCGCTCACCTAGAGCCAGACATCCTGGAATGTGAAGTCAAATGAGCCTTAGAAGTATCACTATGAACAAAGCTAGTGGATGTGATGGAATTCCAGTTGGGCTATTTGAAATTCTGAAAGATGATGCTGTGGAAGTGCTGCACTCAATATGCCAGCAAATTTGGAAAACTCAGCAGTGACCACAGGACTGGAAAAGGTCAATTTTCATTCCAATCTCAAAGAAAGGCAATGCCAAAGAGTGCTTAAACTACTGCATAATTGCACTCATCTCACATGCTAGTAAAGTAGCGCTCAAAATTCTCCAAGCCAGGCTTCAGCAGTATGTGAATAAGGAACTCCAGATGTTTAAGCTGATTTTAGAAAAGGCAGAGGAACCAGAGATCAAATTGCCAACATCCCCTGGATCATCAAAAAAGCAAGAGAGTTCCAGGAAAATATCTATTTGTGCTTTATTGACTATGCTAAAGCCTTTGACTGTGGATCACCATAAACGGTGGAAAATTCTGAAAGAGATGGGAATACCAGAACATTTGACCTGTCTTTTGAGAAACCTATATGCAGGTCAGGAAGCAACAGTTAGAACTGGACATGGAACAACAGACTGGCTCCAAATAGGAAAAGGAGTACGTCAAGGCTGTATATTGTCACCCTGCTTATTTAACTTATACACAGAACACATCATGAGAAATACTGGGCAGGAAGAAGCACAAGCTGGAATCAAAATTGCCAGAAGAAATCTCAATAACCTCAGATATGCAGATGACACTACCCTTATGGCAGAAAGTGAAGAGGAACTAAAAAGCCTCTTGATGAAAGTGAAAGAGGAGAGTGAAAAAGTTGGCTTAAAGCTCAACATTCAGAAAACTAAGATCACGGCATCTGGTCCCATCATTTCATGGGAAATAGATGGGGAAAGTGTGGAAAAAGTGTCAGACTTTATTTTGGGGGGCTCCAAAATCACTGCAGGTGGTGACTGCAGCCTTGAAATGAAAAAACACTTAGTTTTGGAAAGAAAGTTATGACCAACCTAGATAGCATATTCAAAAGCAGAGATATTACTTTGCCAACAAAGGTCCATCTAGTCAACGCTATGGTTTTTCCAGTGGTTGTGTATGGATGTGAGAGTTGGACTGTGAAGAAAGCTGAGCACTGAAGAATTGATGCTTTTGAACTGTGGTGTTGGAGAAGACTCTTGAGAGTCCCTTGGACTGCAAGGAGATCCATCCACTCCATTCTAAAGGAGATCAGTCCTGGGTGTTCATTGAAAGGACTGATGCTGACGCTGAAACTCCAATACTTTGGCCACCTCATGTGAAAAGTTGACTCATTGGAAAAGACCCTGATGCTGAGAGGGACTGGAGGCAGGAGGAGAAGGGGATGACAGGGGGTGAGATGGCTGGATGGCATCACTGACTGGATGCACATGAGTTTGAGTGAACTCCGGGAGTTGGTGATGGACAGGGAGTCCTGCGTGCTGTGATTCATGGGGTCGCAAAGAATTGGACACATCTGAGTGAACTGAACTGTCTGACATTAAACCATTTGTATCTTTCTTCTGTTTGGCCTGATTTTTTTCCTATTATTTCTCTGTATACTGTATTACACCATTTTCTCTTTCTGTTTTCCCAGAGTTTATATTTTATTGTTTCCCAGTACTACCTACAAAAAGAATTCCTAAATTTTATTCCCTGGAATTATTTTTCACTGAGATAACCTTTATTATCATTGTTGTTAGTGTTGTTAATGATGATGATAATTGTAGCAAGTATCTCTTTATTAAAAGAAAATAAACTCATGCATTCTAGGATTTCATATTTCTTCTTACCATTGTACATTACTCACAGAAATAGTAGATAACAAAATTATATGATACATGTTGTTTGTAAATTTTTCTTTCTATATTTAGAACACCAAATGGACCTCAGTACATTTTTTACTTTTGTTTCCTTACAAATTTATCTTAGCTGTGGTGCATAGTAAAAATTCAATAATATCTGATTAATTTTCCTAATTTTATAATCAGAGTTGTTTGGATGGCATCACTGATCAATGAATATGAGTTTGAGCAAGCTCAGGGGGTTTGTGATGAACAAGTAAGCCTGGCATGCTAGAGTCCATGGGGTCACAGAGTCGGAAGTGACTGTCTGAATTGAACTAAATTCTACTAAAATGCTGGGGACATTCTCAGGTTTGTAAGAAACTAAACATTATAAAAAGATAAAAATAAGGTTACAACTATTAAAATAACATGTTTAAGGACAGTATTTGGATCCTGGAGCTTAAGGCCAGTTTTTACTATGTCTTAGTGGGCAACTAAAACCCAAGGTTTGGTAGGAGTTGCCTATCCCTTAATTCTTAGTCCCTATTTCTTAGTTTGAAAAGGCTAGAGACCAGTGAGAAATGAAAATTTTTTCACAGGATGAAAAATCCAAGTCCTTGGGAAGACCATTTACTCTAACCAAACTCCAGGGTTTGCAGTGGAGGGGGGTGGGGGGAGGGGTAAGTTCCAGCTTGTTCTTTTTAGGGGTATGCTTGGGAAAGGACAATAACTGCTTCTGGTTTAAGTATAAAATATCCTTTACATGGTGTAGCCCAGCTCACTGAGGCTAAGGATTTATTTCAAAAGACTTCAAATAAAAGAAAAATCAATAATAGCATATGCTTGCAAGGGCTTTTCTTCTGGTTATTTATGGACTGGGAAGGTAGCTTAATGTCTGTGGTTAACAGAGATGTCTGATTAGGAATGAGTGGTGGCTCAGATGGTAAAGAATCTGCCTGCAATATGAGAGACCCAAGTTCGATCCCTGGGTTGGCAAGATCCCCTGGAGAAGGAACTGGCAACCCACTCCAGTATTCCTGCCCAGGAAATTCCCATGGACAGAGGAGCCTGGCAGGCTACAGTCCATGGGGTCCCAAAGAGTCGGACACAACTGAGCAACTAACATGCACACACGCAGACATATTCACAGTCTGTCTTTTCTTCCCCTGAGACATGCCCCGTGGACCTGCATTCTGTAGAAGCAGCGAAGTAGAACAGCATATTACAGAATTTGGTATAGGATTCCAAGCTTTTTGAGGCTTGACCCGAAACAATGAAAAATTCTCTTTCTCGTTGCAAGAAATATTCTAATATTCCTTACAAGAAAGAAACAATCTTGCTTCATCTGGACAGATCACTGGCTTGAAATTAGGAAGACAAAACTAGTCCATTAACAATCAGAGATTGAATTTAATCCACTGATCAACTGAATACTGATTATTTGACAAGCTAGTAGAGCACTACTGCACGTATCTCATAAACTGGATAAACATTCATTCTATGATTGCTACAAAGTGTACAAGATTGTACAGTCCTCATTTTATTTTTTAATATAAATGTATTTATTTTAACTGGAGGCTGATTACTATACAATATTGTATTCGTTTTGCCATACATCAACATGTATCTGCTACAGGTATACATGTGTTCCCCATCCTGAACCCCACTCCCTCTTCCCTCCCCGTACCACCCCTCTGGGTCATCTCAGTGCATCAGCCCCAAGCATCCAGTATCATGCATTGAACCTGGGCTGGTAACTCATTTTATATATGATATTATACATGTTTTAATACCATTCTCCCAAATCATCCCACCTCGCCCAATCCAAAAGAGTCCAAAAGACTGTTCTATGCATCTGTGTCTCTTTTGCTGTCTCGCATACAGGGCTATCATTACCAATATATAAGCAACTCCTTCAGCTCAATTCCAGAAAATTAAACGACCCAATCAAAAAATGGGCCAAAGAACTAAATAGACATTTCTCCAAATAAGACATACAGATGGCTAACAAACACATAAAAAGATGCTCAACATCACTCATTATCAGAGAAATGCAAATCAAAGCCACAATGAGGTACCATTTCACACCAGTCAGAATGGCTGCAATCCAAAAGTCTTCAAGCAATAAATGCTGGAGAGGGTGTGGAAAAAAAGGGAATGCTCTTACAGTCCTCATTTTATATGCTTTGTAGTACAGGTACATTAATTTGATTCTTTGTAGTAGAACAGTTTCCTAACCACCAAGCCTTAGAATATACCGTAGACAAATAGTTGTTTTAGAATACCTGAGCACCTGTTAAGGTATTTACTGCAAGTGTTGGAGGGATGAGACATGTATATAAGATGGTTTCAAAAATAAGATAATTTGAAGATTATTGAACATAACAACGGAACAGATAACTCAATGTGGTAACTATTAATATCAAAATTTATAGAAATTACTGCACACTATCAAAGAAGGGAAGGAATACTGCACCATGTGTGAGGAGAGGAATCTAAGTTGGCTCCTGAAATGTGGTTCAGATTTACACTGGTTAAAAGGAGAATGGAGATGACGGGGACATGTGGGGCAATTATTGAATCAACACAACTAAAAAGTATGTTCAGAGGATGTGGTTTAAACATATTAGCCTAAATGGATAACATACTTTAGGGTCTAGGGGCTCTGGAAGATAATTTAGTCTCCATTTTTTAAAGCCTTGAATGTCAGGCTAAGAATAAAATTTATCCTGTAGGCATAGGAAATAACAACACAATTGAGCAGGGTCATGACATAATAAAAGGTGCATTTTAGTCATACTGACATATCAGAACTATGAAAAATCAATTACAAGATGGTAAGAGAATAGTTCTTGGAGAAGAATGGCTTTAAAGAAGAATGAAAATTATCCTAAAAAGGAATTTAGCCTGTACAGGGAAAAATAAAATGTTAAAAAGAAAAGAAAAGAAAAACTGCCAAATAAGCATTCAGGCATGCAAAGATAACATAGTAAAGTGGAAAGTAAAGAATGAGGAAGTGATCTGAAAATTATAATTGATACAACTTGATCACTCATTTAACATTTTAGAAAAGGTAAAGGATAAAAATTAAAAGTTGGATCATTTCAATCCAGAAACACATAATTACTTTTTAAAATTAAAAACACACTATGATTTTAGTAACAAGCTTTATTATCTCCCAGTTTACACTCTGTCTGTATCTGGCAAAAATAGAAAGATAACTCTGAATACTCCTTACCTGTGATGGGGCCCACCTTGTTTCTATGTTTGATATGCATGGAGATTTCTTTTCAATAATTTGTGTGGTTTCAAAAAAGTAAACATCATAATCTTATGTTGAGGAAAGAAAAATTATGTTTTCATTATTAAGAAAATACATTTCTTAAGGAGGTGAAGACTATTTTATTGAGAAAATACAGTATATATATATTTTAATTTTAGGTAAAATATTACTAAAGAATGTACCTCAAGAAAAAAGATGGAGGAGGAATAGGATGGGGAGAACACTTTCTCCCTCACTACTTCATCAAAAGAACATTTCAATGCTGAGTCAATTCCACAAAACAACTTCCGATTGCTGGCAGAGGACATCAGGCATCCAGCAAAGCAGATCATTGGCTTCATAACCAAGTAGGAATAAATATAAAAGACAAAATAAGAGAAAAAGGAGGTAAGGAGGGAGCCCCATCCCGGAAAGGGAATCCCACCCCAGGAAGAGACTCTTAAAAAAAGAGAGGTTTCCTAACTTCAGGAAACATTCTCACAGTCATGTCTGGGGCGAGCCCTGGAAGCACAGAGGGCAACATAATAGGAAGGAAAAATAAATAAGTAATTAAAACCAACAGATTACGAGTTCAACAGTAAAACCCCCAGCGGATAAGCAGCGCAAACGCCTGCATCCGACAGTAGCAGTGGGGGTTGTGCGTGCGACAGTGCTTTCTAAGAATCGGGCCGCGGGAGACGCAGGCTGCCAGAATCGGGTCCGCGCGTGGCTAGAATGAACTATCTTGGACTGGCAAACCAGACTGTGGGATAGCTAACACGTGAAACGCTCAAACACAAGACACTGACAGGCCCGCACACAGAACAAACGACTGATCGGAAACAGCCTGCTTCAGACCATCCCCTCCGGCGACAGGCAGCCAGAGCCTTAAGTGCTGGAAGGGGGCAATCGCAGCTCAAGAGAGACATTACCTACCAAATTGCAAGCAGGTTTCTTTGCTAATTAAGGAAACTTCCAAACAGGACTGAGGCTATCCTAGATCATCTAGCCATCCATCAGCCCATCACAGATGTGTGTGATAGTCAAGAGCAGCTGAATTGACCCAGATTCTAAAAGCTG
>SJYF01000338.1:13573309-13587742 GCA_006410515.1 Procapra przewalskii
CCCTCTATGTGAGATAACAGAAGAGACACAGAGGTATAGAACGGACTTTTGGACTCTGAGGGAGAGGGAGAGGGTGGGATGATTTGGGAGAATGGCATAGAAACATGTATACTACCATGTAAGAAACGAAGCATCAGTCTATGTTCAATACAGGATACAGGATCCTTGGGGCTGGTGCACGGGGTGATCCAGGGAGATGATATGGGATGGGAGGTGGGAGGGGGCTTCGGAATTGGGAGATCATGTACACCTGTGGCCAATTCATGTCAATGTATGGCAAAACAAATACAGTATTGTAATGTAGGAAAAATAAAATAAAATTAAAAAAAAAAGAATGTACCTCAAAGTGAAACTTATTTGCTCAGTTGTCTCTGATTCTTTGCAACTCCATGGCCTGGTGCCCACCAGGCTCCTCTGTCCATGGAATTATCCAGGAAAGAATACTGGAGTTGGCTGTCATTCCCTTCTCCAGAGGATCTTCCCAACCTAGGGATCGAACCCTGGTCTCCTACAATGGAGGAGGAATCTTTACTGTCTTAGCCACAGGTGGGGAAAATCTCTTTGGGTTACAGATTTCTTTTTCTATTCATGTCTCCCTAGGATTGTGAAAAGACATGTAAAGTATATTGCCCAGCTTTATTTACTGCATGGCCCACATGGACAAAAAGCAAATTGCACTAAAAAATATAAGCTACTCAGGATTCTCAGGACATTTTCAAAGCACAAGTCAAATTTTTCTCTCTTGATAACAAGCTAAATCTTTCCCAGTACCATTGTCAAAACTGTCTTGTCATATATATATACAATATACAGGAGATTCCAAGATTGTTAAATTATATCAGAACATACCTGTAAGTAGTACACTAGTAGGGAAGCCCACGATGTATAATAAAGCTGCCAATAGTTAATGCCATGCATAATTCAGGAAAGCATCCCCCTTCTACAAACAATTTCCCTTCAGTTGAGCCCTGTGATTGCTTCATCCTCCATTTTTGCTGTGCAGCTGTCATTAGTTGGGTATCTGCTGCTGCTGCTAAGTCGCTTCAGATGGAAGCCCACCAGGCTCCTCCGTCCCTGGGATTCTCCAGGCAAGAACACTGGAGTGGGTTGGCATTTCTTTCTCCAATGTAGGAAAGTCAAAGTGAAAATCGTTCAGTCATGCCCTCTTTGCTAAAACATGTCATACTTGGTAAACATATTAATCCCCTAAGTCAACTCTCAAAATATGTCCATAAAGTCACTTTGCATGTTAATGATTTTGGTTCAAAATGGCAATTCAAACACATATTTATTTATTCTGCTTTTGAAAATTCACACTGAAATGATAGAAGGAATAAAAGATAAAAGAAGCTTGTAATCCATTTTAAACAAAACTAAACAGTATGTGGTGAGATCCACAGATTAGAGGCTTATGCATTGGACTTCCTTTTTTTTAAGATAAAGGCAAATCAAATGAAGATCATAAGTTCAGTGTTTTTTGTATATGAGGAAAATAACTCATAAGTGAGTTGATAGCTCCTCAGCAGAACCACAAATAATCGATTTATCTGTGAGGCTAAGATTACAGTTAAGGAAACCTGTAGTACAATTTGCGGATATAAGGGAAACTCTCAATTATGTGAGACTTTTTTGAAGAATTCTAGTATCTAATACATAGGCACATTGGGGCTTGGGATCAAATCATTTAAACACAATATCCATTCAGAATGTATAAAATATAGAGTACAGAAAATTATTCCCACTGAAATCTCCATGGGAGGACAGTCAAACCAGCTAGAGAAGGAGATCATAGTTCAACTAATTTCTGATTGTCACAACAAATATGGAAAAGGAAATCTGTAAGATGGTAGTAAATACTTCTGTTTTCCCTGGAATTATATCATTTCTCATTTGCCACAGATTATTGAAGTCACTTATCAAATACAGAACATCCTGAGATGGCTATAAGCATAAATTTTGATCCAGCCAATAGGCAGATAATTCAACCCTCAAAGTGAATTTAGGAATGCAGAATACCAGTGCACTTCATGGTAAATTTAGTTTGAGCATCTTAAAGAGAAAGAATTGTGTGTCATCTGATCTTTGATGGAACTCCTGCTAAAGAATTAAGAGTGCATGTGTGACAAAAAGTACTTTTCAGGAGGTGTAAAATTACCTCTGTCTCTAAACTTCACATCTATTGAACTTTCAATATAGAAAATAAAAATAAAATACAAATATTCATTGTTTTTGTTTTGTTAGACACTAAAGCAAGGTATATGGGGGCCTACATTAAACACAAGCATTAAAAACTAAACTGTATCCTCCCCAAGACTCATATGTTGAAGTTCTTACCCACAGAGTGACTATGTTTGGAGATAAGACCAAATAAAAGGATATAATAAGAGTTACCTTGGAAGCAAAGTTATGACCAACCCAGAGAGCATATTAAATCAATGTATGGCAAAACAAATACAGTATTGTAATGTAGAAAAAAATAATAAAAAAAGAAAAAATAATAATAAAAAGCAGAGACATTACTTTGCCTACAAAGGTCCATCTAGTCAAGGCTATGATTTTTCCAGTAGTCATGTATGGATGTGAGAGTTGTACTATAAAGAAAGCTGAGCATAGAAGAATTGATGCTTTTGAACTGTGGTGTTGGAGAAAACTCTTGAGAGTCCCTTGGACTGCAAGGAGATTCAACCAGGCCATCTTAAAGGAAATAAATCTTGTATATTCTTTGGAAGGACTGATGCTGATGCTGAAACTACAATACTTTGGCCACCTGATATACTTTTCATGGAATTAAGATACATATAATTTGTGAGACACTTATTAAGAAAATACAAAATTACACACATGAAGTTAGGTATGAAAGTAAATTCTTTAGAATAAGATAAAACTAGAAATTATAAACATTAAAAGCTAATGAGTACAATAATCATAACTAAGTATAGAAAAAAAATTTTTAATAAAATTTAAGCACTTAATACATGTCAATATTGTGTTTATCTTTTGGAAGCACGCATTTTGATTACTTCTTGTGATATTAACTTTGTAATCTTTCTGTAGACATAACAGACAAAGAGAAATTTCTGGAATGGCTCTTTGAATACTTTTTTGGTAGCTATATGCATGAAGCATAATTTCACATAAAGATATAGTCACTGTATTACTGCTATGGTTTTGTGCTCCCACAAACAGGAGTTCTGAAATTCTTTTAAATTCATTTTTGAACAAATTCCATTAAAAAAGAACTCATGTATATATATGTGATATCTATATATAAATGTGATATATATGTAGAGAATGTGATATATATATATATAGTGATATAAGTGATATATACATATATATGTATGTGTGCATGATATATATATATAAAGAATGTGTCACAAAGTTTTGTGCAAGGTTTTATTGTATCATTAGATTCTTTCATTCTTGCTCTTCTACTTCTAAAATAATAGTAATAGCATTAACATACTATCTGGAAGAAATATTGTGGTAATTTAGGCACAAATCAGCAGCAAAGAGGTATTGTTTACCATCCTTCGCTACACTGAATATCATCATACTCTTTAGTCTTCAAGATAGACAGTTTTTTTCAATTGTAAGTGTTAAATTATGTGATATATATAATGTGTGTGTGTTAGTCACTCAGTTGTGTCTGACTGCAATGCCATGGACTATAGCTGCCAGGTTCCTCTGTCCATGGAATTCTCCAGGCTAGAATATACTAGAGTGGGTAGCTATTTCCTTCTCTAGCGGATCCTCCCAATACAATGATCAAACCTGGGTTTCCTTAATTGCAGGCAGATACTTTAGAGTCTTAGCCTCCAGAGAAGCTCTAAAAATGTATATATTGTATATGATCTAACTTATACAAACATACACCCATAGCATTTATAACTTTAAAAGTTGTATTATCAAGTATATTTCTCACAGGAGAGAATATTTTTGTTTACAATTGATGAGAAACAAATCCCAATTATACTTTTACACACAACGACTGAAAGACTTCTGGGACTCTACGTTTCAACCACTGTTTTAGCTTGTTACTGACATTTTTGTAGTGACAGAAATCAGAGTACTTATTCATATCCTGATATAAATACTGACCGTGCACTTCATGGTGTGGTGATAGGACTATTCTTAGAAACCATTGCTAAACTAGAAGTGATAATGCAAGTGAAGTCGCTCAGTCATGTCTGACTCTTTGCAACTCTTGTAGTCCACCAAGCTCCTCCATCCATGGGATTCTCCAGGCAAGAATACTGGAGTGGGTTCCCATTTCCTTCTCCAAAATTAGAAGAATAAGTAGTAATTTAACTTGGAAATGAAACGTCCAAGGAAAGGAGCAGTGGCTGAGAGGTCCATATCCAAGGTAAGAGAAACCCAAGTAACACTGTAGGCACTAGGAGAGGGCAGCAGAGGTCAGACAGATGGAAACCACAATCACAGACAACTACCCAATTTGATTATACTGGACCACAGCCTTGTCTAACTCAATGAAACTAAGCCATGCCATGTGGGGCCACCCAAGATGGACAGGTCAAAGTGGAGAGGTCTGAGAGAATGTGGTCCACTGGAGAACGGAATGGTAAACCAATTCAGTATTCTTGCCTTGAGAACCCATGAACAGTATGAAAAGGCAAAATTATAAGATACTGAAAGAGGAACTCCCCAGGTTGGTAGGTGCCCAATATGTTATTGGAGATCAGTGGAGAAATAACTCTAGAAAGACTGAAGGGATGGAGCCAAAGCAGAAACCATACCCAATTGTGGATGGGACTGGTGATAAAAGCAAGGTTCAATGCTGTAAAGAGTAATAATGCCTGAAGTGAAGTGAAGCTCGCTCAGTCGTGTCCAACTCTTTGTGAACCCATGGACTGTAGTCCACCAGGCTCCTCTGTCCGTGGGATTCTCCAGGCAAGAATACTGGAGTGGGGTGCCATAGGAACCTGGAATGTTAGGTCTATGAATCAAGGCAAATTGGAAGTGATCAAACAGGAGATGCAGGAGTGAACATCGACATTCTAGGAATCAGCGAACTAAGGTAGACTGGAATGGGTAGATTTAACTCAGATGACCATTATATCTACTACAGTGGGCAGGAATCCCTTAGAAAAAAATGGAGTAGCCATGATAGTTAACAAAAGAGATGCAATCTCAAAAATGACAGAATGATTTATTTTCATTTCCAAGGCAAGCCATTCAACATCATGGTAATCCTAGCCTATACCTCAACCAGTAATGCCAAAGAAGCCGAAGTTGAACAGTTCTATAAAGACCTACAAGACCTTTTAGAACTAACACCCCAAAAAAGATGTCTTTTTCATTATAGGAGACTGGAACACAAAAGTAGGAAGTCAAGAAACACCTGGTGTAACAGGCAAATTTGGCCTTGGAGCACAGAATGAAGCAGGGCAAAGGATAATAGTGTTTTGCCAAGAGAATGAACTGGTCATAGTAAACACCTTTTTCAAACAACAGGAGAAGACTCTACATATGGACATCAATAGATTGTCAACACCCAAATCAGATTGATTATATTCTTTGCAGCCAAAGATGGAGAAACTATAGAGTCAGCAAAAACAAGACCGGGAGTGGACTGTGGCTCAGATCATGAACTCTTTATTGCCAAAATCAGACTGAAGTTGAAGAAAGTGGAGAAAACCACTACACCATTCAGGTATGACTTAAATCAAATCCCTTATGACTATACAGTGGAAGAGAGAAATAGATTTATTGGCCTAGATCTGCAGACAGAGTGCTTGATGAACTATAAATGGAGGTTCATGACATTGTAGATAAGATAGGAATCAAGACCATCCCCAAGAAAAAGAAATATAAAAAAAGCAAAATGGCTGTCTGAGGAGGCCTTACAAATAGCTGTGAAAAGAAGGGAAGTGAAAAGCAAAGGAGAAAAGGAAAGGTATTCCCATTTGAATGCAGAGTTCCGAAGAATAGCAAGGAGAGATAAGCAAGCTTTCCTCAGTAATCAATGCAAAGAAATAGAGGAAAACAATAGAATGGGAAAGACTAGAGATCTCTTCAAGATATTTAGAGATACCAAGGGAACATTTCATGCAAAGATGGGCTCAATAAAAGACAGAAATGGTAGGGACCTAACAGAAGCAGAAGATAGTAAGAAGAGGTGGCAAGAATACACAGAAAAAATGTACAAAAAAGATCTTCCCGACCCAGAAAATGATGGTGTGATCACTCACCTAGAGCCAGATATCCTGGAATGTGAAGTCAGGTGGGCCTTAGGAAGCATCACTATGAACAAAGCTAGTAGAGGTGATGGAATCCCAGTTGAGCTATTTCAAATCCTGAAAGATGATGCTATGAAAGTGGTGCACTCAATATGCCAGTAAATTTGGAAAACTCAGCAGTGGCCATAGAACTAGAAAAGGTCAGTTTTCATTCCAATCCCAAAGAAAGGCAATGTAAAGAATGCTCAAACTACCGCACAATTGCATTCATCTCACACACTAGCAAAGTAATGCTCAAAATACTCCAAGCCAGGCTTCAGCAATATGTGAAGCGTGAACTTCCAGATGTTCAAGCTGGTTTTAGAAAAGGCAGAGGAACCAGAGATCAAATTGCCAACATCCGCTAGATCACGGGGAAAGAAAGAAAGTTCCAGAAAAACATCTATTTCTGCTTTATTGACTATGCTAAAGCCTTTGACTATGGATCACAATAAACTGTGGAAAATTCTGAAAGAGATGGGAATACCTGACCATCTGACCTGCCTCTTGAGAAATCTGTATGAAGGTCAGGAAGCAACAGTTAGAACTGGACATGGAACAACAGACTGATTCCAAATAACAAAAGGAGTATGTCAAAGCTGTATATTGTCATCCGGCTTATTTAATTTATATGCAGAGTACATCAGGGGAAACGCTGGGCTGGTTGAATCTCAAGTTGGAATCAAGATTGCCAGGAGAAATCTCAATAACCTCAGATATGCAGATGACACCACCCTTATGGCAGAAAGTGAAGAATTAAAGAACCTCTTTTATGTAGAGGAATAATAATAATAATAATAATTTTTAAAAAATAAATAAAGAGCCTCTTGATGAAAGTTAGAGAAGAAAGTGAAAAAGTTGGTTTAAAGATTCAGAAAACTAAGGTCATGGCATCCGGTCCCATCACTTCATGGCAAATAGATGGGGAAACGGTGGAAACAGTGGCTGACTTTATTTTTCTGAGCTCCAAAATCACTGCAGATGGTGATTGCAGCCATGAAATTAAAAGATGCTTACTCCTTGGAAGGAAAGTTATGACCATCTAGACAGCAAGTTAAAAAGCAGAGACATTACTTTGTCAACAAAGGTCCGTCTATTCAAGGCTATGGTTTTTCCGGTGGTCATGTATGGATATAAGAGTTGGGCTATAAAGAAAGCTGAGCACTGAAGAATTACTGGTTTTGAACTGTGGCATTGGAGAAGACTTTTGAGAATCCCTTGGACTGCATAGAGATCCAACCACTCCATACTAAAGGAGATAAGTCCTGGTGTTCGTTGGTAGGACTGATTTTGAAGCTGAAGATCCAATAATTTGGCCACCTGATGCGAAGAGCTGACTCATTTGAAAAACCCTGATGCTAGGAAAGATTGAGGGCAGGAGGAGAAGGGAACCACAGAGGATAAGATGGTTGGGTGGCCTTACTGACTCTATGGACATAGGTTTAGGAGGATCCTGGGAGTTGGTGATGGACAGGCATGTTTCAGTTCATGGTGTCTCAAACAGTCAGACACAACTGAGTGCCTGAACTGAACTGAATTCAGCTTTTCCATAGATAGATCTCTCTGTTCAAGGAGGGGAAAGAAGGGACTACAGAGAGGGGCAAAAGTATTAAAATGTATATTAAATGTATATATTTGGGGAAAAAATTAAAGATATTTGACAAAGAGAATGTAATGTAAACTCCTCTCCCAAAGCCTTACAATCGGTACAAATATAAGTTTCTGAAACTTATTTGTCTCCTGGTAAATTTACCTCTGTATAAGTTTTTCTTTCTGCTTAGTCAGTGGTTTTACCTTCATTAAAATGAACCCTGATTCTAAGAGACACAGGTTTATTACACATATCTTGCTGAGTTGCTAAGTCATATCAGACTCCTTGTGACCCCATGAACTGCAGCATGCCATGCTTTGCTCCATCACTCTCTCTCAGAGTTTGCTCAAACTAATATTCATTTAGTCAGCGATGCCATCCAACCACTTCATCATCTGTTGCCCTTTTCTCCTCCTGCCTTCAATCTTTCTCAGGATCAGGGTCTTTTCCAGTAAGTTGGCTGTTCTCATCAGGTGGGCAAATATTGGAGCTTCTGCATCAGTCCTTCCAATGAATATTCAAGGTTGATCTCCTTTAGGATTGACTGGTTTGATCTCCTTGCTGTCAAGGGACTCTCAAGAGTCTTCTGCAACATCACAAGTCAAAAGCACCAATTCTTCACCAATCAGCCTCCTTATGGTTCAACTCTCACATCTTCACAGGACTACTGGAAAAACCATAGCTTTGACTATTAAATTGTCAGCAAAGCAATGTCTTTGCTTTTGAATATGCTGTCTAGGTTTGTCACTTCCTTCCAAGAAGTATCTGTCTTTTAATTTTATGGCTATAGGAATTTTGGAACCCAAGAAAAGAAAATCTGTCACTGCTTCCACTTTTTCCTGGGACAGAATGCCATGATTTAAGTTTATTTTTAACATTGAGTTTTTAGCCACTCTCCTCCTTCACCTCAAGAGGCTTTTTATTTCCTTTTGTTTCTGCCAGTAAAGTGGCATCATCTGTATATCCAAGATTGCTGAGGTTTCTCCAAGCAATTCTGATTCCAGCTTGTAACTCATCCAGCCTGGCATTTCGCATGATGTACTACATATATGATGTAGTCATTTTGAGGGGAGATGAGATGGGGCCTGAGGAAATGCATATACAGGCTCATGGAACCAGTGAAGAGACACTAAGCGAAGATACTTCCCAGGTGGTGCTGGTGGTAAAGAACCGGCCTGCCAATGCAGGAAAATCCACTGAAGGTGGCATGGCAACCCACTGCAGTATTCTTGCCTGGAGAATCCACATGGGCAGAGGAACCTGGTGGGCCACAGCCCACAGGTCTACAAAGAGGTGGACATGACTGAAGCAACTTAGCACAGCACAGCACTCCAAATATATGTTAGATAAATGATGACAATATACAACCTTGTCTTACTCCTTTCCCAATTTTGAACCAGTCGATTGTTTCAGTAAGATTCTAACTTGCTTCGTTACCTGTGTACAGGTTTCTCAGGAGACAGGAAAGATGGGTCTGGTATTCCCATCTCTGGAAGAATTTTCCACTTTGTTGTTATCAGCAGAGTCAAAAGATTTTGCACAGTAATTGAAACAGAAGTAGATATTTTCTGGAATTCTCTTGCTTTCTCCATGATCTAATGAATGTTGTCAATTTGATCTCTGGTTCCTCTGCCTTACACTGGTTCCTGTAGGTCTTCCACTTCAAAAAAATTAAGTTTTAAAATGCCTTTTACAATATTGTGTTGGTTTCTGCCATACGTCAACATGAATCAGCACAGGTACACATATGTCCCCTCCCTCCTGAGTCTCCCTCTCATCTCCCACCCTACCCCACTCCTCTAAGTTGTCACACAGCCCTGGGTTGAGCTCCCTGTGTCACACAGTAAATTCCCACTTGCTACCTGTTTTACCTAAAGTATTATATATGTTTCCATACTCTTGTCTCAATTCATCCCACCATCTTTTTCCTCCACTGAGTTCCTAAGTCTTTTCTCTAAAAGATTGTCTAAAAGCAATCTTTTCAGCATGGTTTAGAATGCTCTATCAGATGTGTCCTATTCTTTTCCAAACTTGTGTTTGGTGACATGCTCACTATACACTACTAATATTTATCTTCCTTCTCTTGCTCAAATTTGGCAAACCAATTCCCACCCAAAGAGCGATTATTCCTGAGAACCACAGTCATATTTTTCCAGTAGAGTAGTTACCAACCACTTGTGGCAATTTGATTTTAAATTAATTTAAAAAATTAAAATTTATTTTCTCAGCCGAATTGCCATATTGCTAATGTGAATTGTTACACATGACTAATGGATTTCATTTTAGACAGCACGTTTTAAACATTTTCATCCTTGCCAAATGTCCCACTGGATGGTGTTGTCTTCAAATGTTCTGCCAGAATCTTCATGTTGATTAACTGTAATCACCTCCCATGAAGTATTTGTAGTTGCTGTAATTATTGCTTGGCATCCCTTCCAATGACTTGTTTTCAAATAACATTTTTCCTCTTTGCCATTCATTACTATCTGAATATTTATTTCCATATATGATTATTTGTATATTAATTTGTTGCTTTATATTTTGATTAATGGATATACATGTTTCTATGTGAGAGATATATTTCCAGTTTATTCATGATTATTGCCTGGTACATAGCATATGTACAAAATTATTTGTGGATAACTAAAATAATGAAAGAAAAATGAATCAATTTATTATCTTGTTACTTATAAACAGGAGATAATGCTTTCAGACAAAAAGAACATGACAGCTAATAAAACTGAGGCAGTGAAGCACATATCTGGTACTGCAGAAAACTGAACCAGCCTAAAGAATTTGTTAAATAGCTTAAGATGTAAATTATGAATTCAAACTCAAATTTGAGACCCTGAGAATATATATTTTAAAAAACAGCAAAATAATCATTATTAACTGTATTCATCCCCAAATTACTTTTGTTTTACTAATTTTATCTGACAAACTTTTTTCAGTGCCTATGATAAATATTCCCACTGTTTGGTAATTATTAGCAAGCTTTTTCTGTATTGATTCAATATACAAAATTAAATGCAATCTTCTCTTGTTCTGTTACTAAATAATACACATTTAAATATTACTAGGATAAATTATATTTTTTGTTGTCGTTCATACACTCAGTTCTGAGTGACTCTTTGATACCCCATGAACTGCAGCACGCCAGACTTTGCTGTCCTTCACTGTCTCCTGGAGCTTGCTTAAACTCACATCCATTGGGTCGATGATGCAATCCAACCATCTAATCCTCTGTAACCCTCTTCTCCTGCCTTCAATCTTTCCCAGCATCAGGGTTTCTTCCAGTGAGCTGGCTTTTTGCAACAGGTGACTAAAGTATTGGAGCTACAGCTTCAGCATCAGTCCTTCTAATGAAGATTCAGGGTTGATTTCCTTTAAGATTGATTGTTTTGATCTCCTTGCTGTCCAAGTGACTCTCAAGAGTCTTCTCCAACACCACAGCTGAAAAGCATCTATTCTTCAGCACTCAGGCTTCTTTATGGGTCCAACTCTCACATCCGTACATGGGCTTCCCTAGTGGCTCAGACAGTATAGAATCTGCCTACAATGCAGGAGATCCTGGTTCACTACCTGGGTAGGGAAGACCAGCCACTGCAATATACTTGAGTGGAAAATTCCATGGACAAAGAAGCCTGGTGGGCTGCAGTTCATGGCACTGCAAAGAGTCAGACACAATTGGGCAGCTATCTTCATTAGCTCCTTTAAAAAAAAATGAAATTGTCGCCAGTTTTCATAAAACTTTCACTTTAGGATGAGATGAGTCTTATTTAGTCCTTGCTATAAAAGAGACACTGTGACTAAGAAATTGTTTATACACTTTACTATTTTTTTTCTGTGTTCCTTTCTCTATTTGCTACATAATGGCATGTTACTACCTTTCAAAGCCACCACCAAATACTACCTACTCAATGAAACAATACAGGCAAAATGGACTTTTTCCTTCATCAGCACACACAGAAAAAAAAAATTGTTATACCTGAATTTATGTTCTTAATATTTACTTATTTAATGGTAAATATTACTCTAGATTGTAAGTCATTTAGCAGTAATGAATATGTCCTCAAATTTATTTATTTTTCATGATCTGCACATAGTAATAAGCCTGTAATAACTTTTGCTATATCCAATACTAGTACATTTAGATCAGCTCACTTCAGTGGCTCAGTCGTGTCTGACTCTTTGCAACCCCATGAATCACAGCACACCAGGCCTCCCTGTCCATCACCAACTGCCAGAAATTACCCAAACTCATGTGCATCAAATCGATGATGCCATCCAGCCATCTCATGCTCTGTCATCCCCTTCTCCTCCTGCCCCCAATCCCTCCCAGTATCAGGGTCTTTTCCAATAAGTTAACGCTTCACAGGAGGTGGCCAAAGTATTGGAGTTTCAGCCTCAGCAACAGACCAGACACCCAGGAATGATTTCCTTTAGGATGGAGTGGCTGGATCTCCTTGCAGTCCAAGGGACTCTCAAAAGTCTTCTCCAAAACCACACTTCAAAAGCATCAATTCTTCGACCCTCAGCTTTCTTCACGGTCCAACTCTCACATCCATACATGACCACTGGAAAAACCATAGCCTTGACTAGATGGACTTTTGTTGGCAAAGTAACATCTCTGCTTTTTAATATGCTATCTAGGTTGGTCATAACTTTCCTTCCAAGGAGTAAGCGTCTTTTATTTCATGGCTTCAGTCACCAACTGCAGTGATTCTGCAGCTCTAAAAAAATAAAGTCTAACACTGTTTCCCCATCTAGTTCCCATGAAGTGATGGGACCGATGCTATGATCTTCATTTTCTGAATGTTGCACTTTAAGCCAAATTTTTCACTCTCTTCTTTCACCTTCATCAAGAGGCTTTTTAGTTCCTCTTCACTTTCTGCCATAAGGGTGGTGTCTTCTGCATATCTGAGGTTATTGATATTTCTCCCAGAAATCTTGATTCTAGCTTGTGCTTCCTCCAGCCCAATACTTCTCATGATGTACTCTGCATATAAGTTAAATAAGCAGGGTGACAATATACAGCCTTGACGTACTCATTTTCCTATTTGGAACCAGTGTTGTTCCATATCCAGTTCTAACTGTTGCTTCCTAACCTGAATATAGGTTTCTCAAGAGGCAGAGCAGGTGGTCTGGTATTCCTGTCTCTTTCAGAATTTTCCACAGTTTATTGTGATCCACACAGTCAAAGTCTTTGGCATAGTTAAGAAAAGAGAAATAGATGTTATTTCTGGAACTCTCTTGCTTTTTCGATGATCCAGCGGATGTTGGCAATTTGATGTCTGGTTCCTCTGCCTTTTCTAAAACCAGCTTGAACATCTGGAAGTTAACGGTTCACATATAGCAGAAGCCTGGCTTGGAGAATTTTGAGCATTACTTTATTAGCATGTGAGATGAGTGCAATTGTGCAGTAGTTTGAGTATTCTTTGGCATTGCCTTTATTTGGAATTGGAATGAAAACTGACCTTTTCCAGTCCTGTGGTCACTACTGAGTTATCCAAATTTGCTGGCATATAGACTGCATTACTACTATAGCAAATAATGTGTACACAGAATTTTAAGACAAAAAATTATAAGGAAGACAGCTTCATATCTAATAAACACTTTACTACATTATTTATTTAATTATATATTTAATATCTATTGTATGTGAAAGCTCTCATTATGTTCATTAATACAATTTTTTTTCTTCAGAAATGTCTTCAGATATTGTATTTCTTTGATAAATTTTAAAGGGAATTGTTTATATATTTCCTAATTATAGGAACTTAATACCATGAATTGTATTAATTTGTCAACGAAAGACAGAATAAAATTGCCTCCTATCGGCTCTTTTATTTATGGGAAATGCTATTATATAAAAATTTAGGATACAATATCCATAAGGAGATTAAGTACATAGACACTCTCACCTTGCCAAGTTATTGCATGAGAAACTTAATTATGAAAGTAACAATGTTCATGTCATCCATGGGTAAGGAAACATAAGAATTCCAAGTATTGCTATTGCTTTGATTTTCCAAATATAAGCCTTATTTTAGGTTTAGGGATCACTGAATGACATTTAAATCTTTTTCATTAATAGAGACCTGAATTCCAATGTAGAATTTCTAATAAAAATCAAATAAATATTTTTAAAACAAAAAGAAAATATACCCTCTTATAAACATCAAATTTTATCATTTAGACTATGATACAGATAACATAAAAGAAAAAATCATGAAAAATTCATGTTATTTTCATTTTTACATAATATTTGTTTGTGGTTGGCATTTGTTATAAAAGGAAGTTGTTACTGTCCTCAACTTTGCAGCCAGTGTTACTGGAGATATAATTTTATCATGCTTTTATTCTTCTGATAACACAGTTTTCTTTCTACCACAACTACTTGATTGTATTTCCCAAGTCAATTATTTGCTTGGCACATCATACATTTACTTTCAAATCCCTCAGCATGCAATTATTCTAGGGTACCTGACACTGGTAATCCAGTACTGAAAGCTTTCCTCATCACTGGCTGAAGGAGATGGATAAGGGGACAGGAGTTGAAGTAAGACTAATCCTAAACTCATTCATCTTCCCACCTTACAA
>SJYF01000338.1:13602572-13614080 GCA_006410515.1 Procapra przewalskii
TAATGCAAAAGATAACTAAGAATGTAAAGACAAAATCTGCAAATAAAAATGCAATTTCCTTAAATATTTTCCTATTAATTTTTAAGCAACCAAAGTTTGTTTAAGAGTTGCTTCAGTTGTTGTAAGAACCATCCTATTCCTATTAAGGAATTCTTATAAAGGCTCAGTTAAAGTGGTACATTCAATATGTCAGCAAATTTGGAAAATGCAAAAGTGGTCACAGGACTGGAAAAGGTCAATTTTCATTCCAACCCCAAAGAAAGGCAATGCCAAAGAACGTTCAAACTACCACACAATTGAGCTTATTTCGCATACCAGAAAGGTAATGCTCAAAATACTTCAAGCTAGGCTTCAGCAGTACATGAGCCAAGAATATCCAAGTGTACAACATGGATTTAGAAAAGACAGAGGAATCAGAGATCAAGTTGCCAACATCCTCTGGATGAGAGAAAAATCAAGAGAATTCCAGAATAACAACAATTTAAAAAAATCTGCTTCATTGACTACTCGAAAGACTTTGAATCACAACAAACTGGAAAATTATTGAAGAGATGGGAATACTGGACTACCTAAACTGTCTTTTAAGAAACCTGTATGCAGGTCAAGAAGCAACAACTAGAACATTTCATGGAACAGCGGACTAGTTCAGAATTGGGAAAGGAGTACATCAAGGCTGTGTACTGTCACCCTGCTTGTTTAACTTATATGCAAAGTACATCATGTGAAATACCAGGATGGATGAATCATTAGCTGAAATTAAGATTGCCTGGAGAAATATTAACAGCCTCAAATATACAGCTAATACCAGTCTAATGGCAGAAAGCAAAGAGGAACTAAAAAGCCTTTTGATGAAGATGAAAAAGGAGAGTGAAAAAGCTGGCTTAAAACTCAACATCCAGATGAGAACAAGACAGCAGAGTAGGTGGACATGGAGTACATCGCTTTCCAGGGATACATCAGAATTACCCGTTCAGACGCAGAAGTGCATGCAGAACACCAGCTGAGAGCAGACAGAAGGACCTGACAAGTGGAAAAGAATATACAGACCCATGAAGAACTATTAGTAGGACCAGACCTACCCTCGGTGGGTGGAGGAACTGAAGCAGGGGTCCGATCCCCACAGCAGGCAATTGTCTGTGTCAAAGGAGAAACATTAAAGGCTGAGAGTGAAACAGCTGACCTGTGGCAGCCTAAGTGGAATAAGAATCAGATAGTCCTTGCTGCAGCCATACATATGCCAGGCAGGAACACAGGCCTCCAGGAAGGGGCAGTGGCTGGGAGCTGGATTTTAGGGATTGTGGAGCAATACCAGTGCCAGGGCTGACATTGACTGTGGAGAGACAGCTCGAGGGGATGTGAGCAAGGAGATCATGGTGAGAAATCCCTGTGGAGGAAAGCGGGCAGCCATGGAAGCAAGGTGATACTGCTGAGTTTTGTGTAGTAGGTAGAACCATCACCACAGCCTCTCTTTCTCCACATTACCAGCATAGGCATCTGAACAATAGAAAGACTGGCCCATCAAAGGCCTGATGCATTGAACTGCAGAGTAGGATCCCAGGGTCCTACTTCCTCTGCAGACTCTTTGGATTTCTTTTCTTTCTTTCTTTCTTTCTTTCTTTCTTTTTTTTTTTTTTTGCCCTTTTCCCCCTCTGTTGTAGTTGCTGATTTTATTTGCACTAAAAATCCAATTAAGCTTTAGAGCATTTTTTCTTTCCCTCAGTCACATTTTTGATTGTTGTCATAAACCTCTGCCTCTACTTTGAGCTTTTGGAGTTCTGTGCAGTTTCCCTCTATTTTTTTTCTTTCCCTTTTATTAATTTTAATTTTTTAAACCTATTATTATTTTTTTGACATTCATTCCTTTGTTTGCTTTTCTTACTGTTCTTTCCACATTGAAGTTTATCTTTAACATATATAAATCTTCTTTATCTACCTCTATTTAACTTTGCATATCTATTCTTTCTTTCTTTCCCTCCTTTCCTCTCAGCATATTTGCTACTTTTATTTTCATTGCTTTATTCCTCAATTGGCACCTTACTTTAGTTTTGTTTTCCAGTTTGTCCTGTAGATAGTTTTATTCTGGTAGATATAATTTTTTATTTCCTTTGTTTGCTGGGCCAATCTATTGCACTTAATTTTTGTTGGACTATTTTGATGTTGCTTGTGAGTGTATATGTATATGAGTATATTCAGTCACACATTCTATTGCTGTCATAAACCTCTGCCTCTACATTTGGGGCATTGCAGTTCTGTGGAGTTTTCCTTTCCTTCCCCTTTTTTCTTCTTTCTTCCTTTTTTTTTTAAATTTTTTAAATTTTAATTTTTAATTCTTCAAATCTATTATATTGTCTACATTTATTCCTTCATTTATCTTTCTTACTGTTCTTTTCCCCTTGCAGTTATGCCTTAAAGTATATAAATTGTTTTCATCTATATCTATTTAAGTTTGCATATTTATTCTTTCTTTTCTTTCTTTCCTTTCCTCTCAACATATTTTTTAGTTTTGTTTTCATTGCTTTATTACCCACTTGGCACCTTGCTTTTATTTTATTTTTTTCCACTTTCTGCTTAAGTTAGTTTTGTAATTAACTGGTAAATATAATTTTTTATTTCCTTTGTTCACCAGATCAATCTACTGTACTTAATTTGTGTTGGATTGTTTCCACTTTGCTCATGGGTGTATATGTATATGTGTATATTCCATTACTTTAATTAATATTTGCCTGATTTTGTAGCTGTCATTGGTGGGGGCTTCATCTTTGGTTTCTTGTTTTTTGAAATTTGTTTTACTCTCCCTTAATGCCATAACAAACCACCTATGGAATCTTTGTTCCTGATCAGAGATCTAGCCCTGAACCTTTGGAGTGAGAGCACTGACTGCAATACCCTAGACTACCAGAGACCTAACCCTAGCAAATTTGGAAAACTCTGCAGTGACCACAGGAATAGAAAAGGTCAGTTTTCCTTTCAATCCCAAAGAAAGGTAATGCCAAAGAAAGCTCTAACTAACAGACAATTGCACTCATCTCACATGCTAGTAAAGTAATGCTCAAAATTCTCCAAGCCAGGCTTCAGCAATACGTGAACTATGAACTTCCAGATGTTCAAGCTGCTTTTAGAAAAGGCAGAGGAACCAGAGATCAAATTGCCAACATACACAGGATCATCAAAAAAGCAAGAGAGTTCCAGAAAAACATCTATTTCTGCTTTCTTGACTATGCCAAAGCCTTTGACTGTGTGGATCACAATAAACTGTGGAAGATTCTTCAAGAGATGGGAATACCAGACCACCTGACCTGCCTCTCGAGAAACCTGTATGCAGGTCAAGAAGCAACAGTTAGAACTGGATGTGGAACAACAGACTGGTTCCAAATAGGAAAAGGAGTATGTCAAGGCTGTATATTGTCACCCTGTTTATTTAACTTCTATGCAGAGTACATCATGAGAAACTCTGGGCTGGAAGAAGCACAAGCTGGAATCAAGATTTCTGGGGAAAATATCAGTAACCTCAGATATGCAGATGACACCACCCTTATGGCAGAAACTGAAGAGGAACTAAAAAGCCTCTTGATGAAAGTGAAAAAGGAGAGTGAAAAAGTTGGCCTAAAGCTCAACATTCAGAAAACTAAGATCATGGAATCTGGTCCCATCATTTCATGATAAATAGATGGGGAAACAGTGGAAAACAGTGTCAGACTTTATTTTCTGGGGCTCTAAAATCACTGTAGATGGTGATTCCAGCCATGAGATTAAAGACGTTTACTCCTTGGAATGAAAGATATGATCAACCTAGATATCATATTAAAAAGCAGAGACATTACTTTGCCAACAAAGGACCATCTAGTCAAGGCTATGGTTTTTTCTATGGTCATGTATAGATGTGAGAGTTGGACTGTGAAGAAAGGTGAGCACTGAAGAATCGATGCTTTTGAACTGTGGTGTTGGAGAAGGCTCTTGAGAGACTCTTGGACTGCCAGGAGATCCAACCAGTCCATTCTAAAGGAGATTGGTCCTGGGTGTTCATTGGAGGGACTGATGCTAAAGCTGAAACTCCAGTACTTTGGCCACCTCATGTGAAGAGTTGACTCATTGGAAAAGACCCTGATGCTGGGAGGGATTAGGGGCAGGAAGAGACAAGGACAACAGAGAATGAGTTGGCTGAATGGCACCACTGACTCGATGGATGTGAGTTTGAGTAAACTCCAGGAGTTGGTGATGGACAGGAAGGCCTAGCGTACTGCAATTCATGGAGTCACAAAGAGTTAGATATGACTGTACGACTGAACTGAACTGAACTCTAGGGAATATCAAATAGTGAGAACTCAGACAAAGGAAACCACTTGAATACAAGACCCAGCCTCACCCAACCACCAGGAGCCCCCTGTGCAGGATGCCTCATCTAAACAACAAACAAAATAAAAATAGAAACCCAATCATCAGCACATAGGTGGACCACCTTACTCAGGCTTGCCCATAAGAGGGAAAACAAACAAAAACTCAGCACAAATCTCACCCTATATGATGCTCACATAAACCACTGGACAAACCCTAGGGGGGCATAAGCCCAAAGGAAAAAAGAATTCAACATTCTTCAAGGAAAGAATTCAACTTTCCTTGAAGCCTGGGAAAAGGAGACATCAAACAAAATAACTTTAAAAAAACTGAAAAGGCAGAGAAGTACTGCACAAATGAAGGAAAAACTAGAAAGACGGAAGTCCAAACAAATGGAAAGGAAATAGGAAAATTACTGGAAAAGAATACAGAATACTGATAGTAAAAATGATCAAAAACCTTAAAAACAAAATGGAGAAAATGCAAGAATCAACTAATAAAGTTCCAGAAGAATTAAAGAATAAGCATATGAAGACAAACAACACAATTACTGAAATTTAAAATATTCTGGGTGGAATCAATACCAGATTATCTGAAGCAGAAGAACGAATCAGTGAGCTAGAAGATAAAATGGTGAAAATAACTTCTGAAGGGCAAAATAAAGTAAAAAAAGAATGAAAAGAGCTGAGGACAGTCTCAGAGACCTCAAGGACCATATCAAATGCATCAGCATTCAAGTTATAGGGGTCCCAAAAGAAGAAGAAAAAAATAAATGGTATGAGAAACTTTTTGAAGACAGTATAGTTGAAAATTTCCCCAACATGGAAAATGAAATAGCCTGTCTAGTCCAAGAGGCACAAAGAGTCAGATACAGGATAAACCCAAGGAGAAACACTCCAAGATACATACTAATCAAATTAACAAAGACAAAACACAAAGAAAGAATATTAAAAGTAGCAAGGGAGAAGCAACAAATAATATACAAGGGAAACTCCATATGCTTAACAGCTGATCTTTCAGCAGAAACTCTGCAGGCCAGAAGGGAATGGCAGGATATCTACAACCAAGATTACTGTCCTCAGCAAGGATCTCATTCAAAATTTATGGAAAAGTAAAAAGATTTTCAGACAAGCAAAAGTTAAGAAATTCATGACCACCAAACCAGCTTTACAACAAACGTTAAACACACTTATATAGTCAAGAAATAAAACAGAAGAAAAAAGATCTACAAAATCAACCATAAACAATTAGAAAATGGCAATAGGAACATATATATCAATAACTGCTTAAAATGTAAATGGATTAAATGCTCCAGCCGAAAGACACAGCCTAGCTGAATGAATACAAAAACAAGACCCATATGTGTACTGTCTACAAGAAACCCACTTCAGACCTAAAGACACATGTAGACTGAAAGTGAGAGAATGGAGAAATATATTCCATGCAAAAGGAAGCAAAAGAAAGCTGGAATAGTAATCCTCATGCCAGACAAAATAGACCTTAAAATGAAGAAGATTACAAGAGATAAGGAAGGACAGTACATAATGACCAAGGGATCAATCCAAAAGGAAAACATAAAAATTGTAAATATTTATGCACCCAACATAGGAGCACCTCAATACATAAGACAAACACTAACAGACATAAAAGGAGAAATTGACAGTAACACAATAATAATAGGAGACTTTAACACCCCCCTCACACCAATTTTCTCAAAAGAGAAAATTAATAAGGAAACACAAGTCTTAAATAATACATTAGATGAAATGGATCTCATGGATATCTTGAGGACATTCCATCCAAATGTAGAAGAATACACCTTCTCCTCAAGTGCACATGGGAATTTCTCCAGGATAGACCACATCTTGTACACAAATCAAACCTCAGTAAATTTCAGTTCGGTCACTCAGTTGTGTCCGATTCTTTGTGACCCCAAGAACTACAGCACTCCAGGACTGCCTATCCATCACCAGTTCCCAGAGATGACTCAAACTCATGCCCATTGAGTCAGTGTTATCATCCAATCATCTCATCCTCTGCCATCCCTTTCTCCTTCTACCTTCAATCTTTCCCAACATCAGGATCTTTTCAAATGAGTCAGCTCTTTGCATCAGGTGGCCAAAGTATTGGAGCTTCAGCTTCATCAGTCCTTCCAATGAATATACAGGACTGATTTCCTTTAGGCGGACTGGTTGGATCTCCTTGCAGTCCAAGGGGCTCTCAGGAGTCTTCTCCAACACCACAGTTCAAGAGCATCAACTCGTAGGTGCTCTGCTTTCTTTATAGTCCAACTCTCACATGATGTAATGACTACTGTAAAAACCATACCCTTGAATAGCTGAACCTCTGTTGGCAAAGTAATGTCTCTGCACTTTAATGTGCTCTCTAGGTTGGTCACAACTTTTCTTCCAAGGAGTAAGCATCTTTTAATTTAATGGTTGCAATCACCACCTGCAGTGATTTTGGAGCAAATAAAATAAAATAAAGTCTGCCACTGTTTCCCCATCTATTTGCCATGAAGTGATGGGACCAGATGCCATGATCTTCGTTTTCTGAATGTTGAGCTTTAAGCCAGCTTTTTCACTCTCCTCTTTCACTTTTATCAAGAGGCTCTTTAGTTCTTCACTTTCTGCCATAAAGGTGGTGTCATCTGCATATCAGAGGTTATTGCTATTTCTCCCAGAAATCTTAATTCCAGCTTGTGCTCCCTCCAGCCCAGCATTTCTCATGATGTGCTCTGCATGTAAGTTAAACAAGCAGGGTGACAATATACAGCCTGACGTACTCCTTTTCCTATTTGGAACCAGTTTGTTGTTCCATGTCCAGTTCTAACTGTTGCTTCCTGACCTGCAATAGGTTTCTCAAGAGGCAGGTCAGGTGGTATGGTATTCCCATCTCTTTAATAATTTTCCGATTTGTTGTGGTCCACACAGTCAAAGGCTTTGGCATAGTCAATAAAGCAGAAATAGATGTTTTTCTGGAACTCTATTGCTTTTTCCAAGATCCAGCAGATGTTGGCAATTTGATTTCTGGTTCCTCTGCCTTTTCCAAAACCAGCTTGAACATCTGAAAGGTCACAATTCAGGTATTGTTGATGCCTGATTTAGAGAATTTTGAGCATTACTTTACTAGTGTGTTAGATGAGTGCAATTGTGTGGTAGTTTGAGTAAGTCTAGGGAAAACATTATTCTGAATGGTGAAAAACTGAACACATTGCCCCTAAGATCAGAAACAAGACAAGGATGCCCATTTTCACCACTAATATTCAATATATTTCTGAAAGGCCTACCCACAGCAATCAGAGAAGATAAAAAAGTAAAAGAATCCAGATCAGAAAAGAAGAAGTAAATCTCACACTGTTTGCAGATGACATGATACTCTACATAGAAAATCCTAAAGATAGTATCAGAAAATTACTAGAACTGATCACCAAATTTAGCAAAGTTGCAGGATACAAAATCAATACACAGAAATCACATGCATTTCTATATACGAACAATTTTAAAAATCAGAAAAACAAGTTAAGCAATCAATCCCATTCACCATTGCAACAAAAATAATTAAATATCTAAGAATGAACTTACCTAAGGAGAAAAAAGAGCTGTACACAGAAAATTATATGACACAAATGAAAGAAATCAAAGATGACATAAACAGATGGACAGATATTCCATGTTCCATGGTAGGAAAAACCAATATTGTGAAAATGACTATACTACCAAATGCAATCTACAGATTTACTACAGTCCTTATCAAATCACTAATGGGATTTTTCACAGAACTAGAACAAAATATTTCACAATTAATATGGAAACACAAAAATCCCCAAATAGCCAAAGCAGTCTTGAGAAACAAGAATGGAGCTGGAGGAATCAACTTCTTGACTTCAGATTATACTACAAATCTACAGTCATAAAGACATTATGGTACTGGCACAAAAACAGAAATATAGACCAATGGAATAAGATAGAAAGCCCAAAAATCAACCCATGCACCTGTGGGCACCTTATTTTTGTCAAAGGAGGCAAAAAAATATAAAATGGGGCAAAGACGGCCTCTTCAATAAATGGTGCTGGGTAAACTAAATAACTACATGTAAAAGAATGAAATTAGAACACTTCCTAATACCATACACAAAGATAAACTCGAAATGGATTAAAGACCTAAATGTAAGACCAGAAACTCTTAGAGGAAAATATAGGCAGAATGCTCAAAGACATAAATCAAAGCAAGATCATCTATGACCCACCTCCTAGAGTAATGGAAATAAAAACAAAAGTAAACAAGGGGGACCTGTTTAAATTTAGTACCTTTTGCACAGCAGAGAAAAATATAAGCAAGGTGAAAAGACAACCCTCAGATTGGCAGAAAATAATAGCAAATGAAACAACTGACAAAGGATTAATCTCTAAAATATATAAGCAGCTCATACAAGTCAATACTAGAAAAACAAACAACCCAATAAAAAATTGGGAAACAAAAACCTAAAAAGACATTTCTCCAAAGACATACAAACAGCTAACAAACCCATGAAAATATGCTCAACATCACTCATTGTTAGAGAAATTAAAATCAAAACTACAATGAGATATCACCTCACGCTGGTATGAATGGCCCTTATCAAAAAGCCCAGAAATAATAAATGCTGGAGAGGGTGTGGAGTAAAGGGAACACTCTTGCTCTGTTGGTGGGAATGCAAATTCATAACAACACCATATGACCCAGCAATCCCACCTAGGCATATAACCTGAAGAAATCAAAATTGAAAAAGACAGATGTATCCCATTGTTCACTGCAGTACTATTTACGAGAGCTAGAACATGGAAGCAACCTAGATGTTCATCTATAGATGAATGGATAAAGAAGTTGTGGTATATATACACAATGGAATATTACTCAAGCATATAAAGGAACACATTTGAATCAGTTCTAATGAGGTGGATGAACATAGAACCTATTATACAGAGTGAAGTGAGTCAGACAAAGATAAATACTCTATTCTAACACATATATACAGAATCTAGAAAAATGGTACTGAAGAATTTATGTACAGGGTAACCATGGGGAAACAGACATAGAGAATAGAATTATGGACATGCGGAGAGGGAAGGAGAGTGTGAGATGTATGGAAAGAGTAACATGGAAACTTGCATTACCATATGTAAAATAGATAGCCAACAGGAATTTGCTATATGGCTCAGGAAACTCAAACAGGGGCTCTGTATCAATCTAGAGGGGTGGGAAGGGGAGGGAGATGGGAAGGAGTTTCAAAAGGGAGGGAATAATATATGTATACCTATGGCTCATTCATTTTGAGGTTTGACAGAAAATAGCAAAATTCTGTAAAACAACTATCATTCAATAAAAAATAACTTTAAAAAAAACCTTAAAGCTAAAAAAAAAAAAAAAGAAAAACCACAACATCCAAAAAAACTAAGATCAAGGCATCTGGTCCCATCACTTGATGACAAATGGGTGGGGAAATAGTGACAGTTGTGCCAGACTTCATTATCTTGGGCTCCAAAATCAATGTGGACACTGATCAGACACATCACATTGCCAACAAATGTTAGTAAGTCAAAGCTATGGTTTTTCCAGTAGTCACATACAGATTTGAGATTTGGAACATAAAGTAGCCTCAGTGCTGAAGAACACTGATGATTTTGAATTGTGGTGCTGGAGAAGATTCTTGAGAGCCCCTTGGACAGTAAAGAGATCAAATCTGTCAATCCTAAAGGAAATCAACCTTCATTCTTTGGAAGGACTGATGCTGAAGCCCCAATACTTTGGCCACCTGATGGAGAAAACTGACTCATTAGAAATGATCTGATGCTGTGAAAGATTGAGGGCAGGCAAAGAAAGAGGTGACAGGGAATGAGATGGTTGGATGGCATCACTGAGTCAGTAGACTTGAGTTTGGGCAAACTCTGGGAGATAGTGAAGGATAGGGAAGCCTAACATGCTGCAATTCATAGGTTTGCAAAGGCTCAGACATAACTTAGTGACTGAACAAGAACAAGTTAGAGATCAAAACGATGATCTCTCTTAGTAAGATGCCATTGGTTTATTGGGCTATTCTTCTGATCCATGTGGTTGTTGGCTGGGATAATAGAGCAACTGCAGTCTTATACTCAACTTTGGGTTTATTACTGGTGTTGACCAGAGGCTTGATTCCCTGCAAAAAAGCTCATAGTTGCTTGGAACACTTTATGACATAAAGGCCGGCTTCCAATAAGATGCATTTAAGGAGGAAACATTCCAAGAGGAAAAAAAACTGAAATTGGCCAAGACAAATAAGGAAATGCATGTGGGAGAGAACTTCCCAAGAGCCTAAAACACAGAAAACCCTGTCAAGTTTTTTTTTTTTTTAATCCAGTTAAATATTTTAAGCTTAACATTTAATTGGATGTGAAGTTTTGATACATATGTTTAAAACTTGTGTTTCAGAGTATATGTGGGTAGATATGATGTGTTCAGTTCAGTTCAGTCGCTCAGTCATGTCCAACTCTTTGCGACCCCAAGAATTGCAGCGCACCAGGCCTCCCTGCCCATCACCAACTCCCGGAGTTCACTCAGACTCAGGTCCATCAAGTCCGTGATACCATCCAGCCATCTCATCCTCTGTCATCCTCTTCTTCTCCTGCCCCCAATTCCTCCCAGCATCAGGGTCTTTTCCAAGGAGTCAACTCTTCGCATGAAGTGGCCAAAGTACTGGAGTTTCAGCTTTAGCATCATTCCTTCCAAAGAAATCCCAGGGCTGATCTCCTTCAGGATGGACGGTTGGATCTCCTTGCAGTCCAAGGGACTCTCAAGAGTCTTCTCCAACACCACAGTTCAAAAGCATCAATTCTTCGGCACTCAGCCTTCTTCACCGTCCAACTCTCACATCCGTACGTGACCACAGTAAAAACCATAGCCTTGACTAGATGGATCTTAGTTGGCAAAGTAATGTCTCTGCTTTTCAATATGCTATCTAGGTTGATGTGTAGTGATTATATATTAAATTGAATGTAATTTTAATTTACATTAATATTGAAAACTTAACTCTACAGACAGTCAAAGATTTTTTTATTTATTTATTTTTTTACATGATAGTATACATGTTTTTATGCCATTCTCCCAAACCAACCCACCCTCTCCCTCTCCCTCAGAGTCCAAAAGTCCGTTCTATACCTC
>SJYF01000338.1:13621978-13632204 GCA_006410515.1 Procapra przewalskii
TGGCTTACTTCACTCTGTATAATCGGCTCCAGTTTCATCCATCTCATTAGAACTGAGTCAAATTTATTTTTTTAAGGGCTGAGTAATACTCCATTGTGTATATGTACCATATGCTTCTTTGTCCCTTGTGACAGACAGTAAAGCATCTGTCTACAATGCAGGAGACCTGGGTTCGATCCGTGGGTCTGGAAGATTCCCTGGAGAAGGAAATGGCAACCCACTCCAGTACTCTTGCCCAGAAAATCCCATGGACGGAGGAGCCTGAGTGTCCATGAGGTCACAAAGAGTAGGACACGACTGAAGAACTTAACTTTCACTTTCACTTTGTCACTGAACATATATCCTCTTTTATAAAATATCTTTATAGGTACTGAGAATACAAGTCCTTTACCAGACAAATGATTAGTGCTTTTCAAATCTTTGGTTTATCTTTCATTCTTCTAACAGTATCTATTGAAGAACAGGAGGTTTTAATTTTGGTGAAGTCTAATTTTTCAATTTATTATTTGCTTAGGGCTTCCCTGGTGGCTCAGAAGTTAAAGCATCTGCCTCCGATGTGGGAGATCCGGGTTCCATCCCTGGGTAGGGAAGATCCCCTGGAGAAGGAAATGATGACCCGCTCCAGTATTCTTGCCTAGAGAATCCCATGGACAAAGAAGGCTGTTAGGCTACAGTCCATAGGGTCACAGAGTTGGACACAACTGAGCGACTTCACTTTCACTTTAATCCAACCTAAGGTCACAAAGGATTCTTCTGTGTCTTTTCAAAGTTTTAGAATTTTAGATTTTACATTAACTTCAATGTTTCATTTTGAGTTAAAAAAATTTGTATGCTTGGAGGCAGAGAACAAAATTTACTTTATTTCACATTTGGAAAAGTATATCTATTGACACAATCTCTGTCTTTTACTTGAACTGAGATGGTTTGTATTTAATGTAATTAGTGATATGATTAGGTATAAATCTATTATCTTACTCTTTATTTTCTGATTATCCTAGCTCTTCTTTATTTTTACTTTCACAGTTTCCTTTTGGGAGAGAATAACTGAATAAATTGTACAATTCCAATCTCTGGCTTAGCAGCTCTTTTTTTTTTGTCATTTTAGAGATTACTATGATTTATACATCTTTATCTTACAATTTACCTTCAAAGGACATTATAATAATTAACCTATAGTTCAGTAATTTTATACTCATATACTTACACATATCCCCACCCAAATGTGGTTGTATCATACACTTCACATAATATGTTGTTATTGTCTGCATTTAATTAGTTCATTATCATTTACAGATACTTAAATTTTGACAAAATTTTATAATTTACCAGTAAAGTTATCATTTTTGACTCTAAGAACAGATTCATACTCCTATCAAGCATCATTTTGCATGTTCCTGTAGGTTTTTTTTTTTAATTTTTTACCATCTTAAGCTATGGGTGTGCTCATGATATATTGTTCCAACTTTTGAAAGTCTGAAAAAGTCATTATTCTTCCTTCATTTTTAATGATTTTTTTCCCAATATACAATTTCATGTTGACATTTTTTCCCCAAAAGTTTAAAGAGACTGTTCTCCTCTCCTTTTGCTTGCCTAGCTTCCAGTGATAAATGTGCTGTCACTTCCATCAATGATTCTTTGTGGTTCTGTCTTTGGAGGCTTTTAATATCTTTATCACAGGTTTTGGGCATTTTCATTATAATGTGACTTGCTGTACTTTACTTAAAATTTATCTACTGTTTGAAGTTTGGCTTTCTTGAGTTTATATGTTTATGTTTTTATCATATTTATGATATTTCCAGCTATATCACTTTTAGAATGCTCCCCTTCCCCTGTAATTATTAGACACAATAAGATTTTAAGAAGCTACCACCCTTGCCATGGTGAATGGCCTTGTGTAACTCAATGAAACTGTGAGCCATGCCACGCAGGGCCACCAAGACAGGTAAAGGGAAAAATTCTGACAAAATGTAACCCACTGGAGGAGGAAATGGCAACCTACTCCAGTATTATTGCCTGAAAAGCCCAATAAACAGTAAAAAAAGGCAAAAAACTACGACACCAGAAGATGAACCTCTCTGGTCAGAAGGTGTCCAATATGCTGCTAGGAAGAGCAGAGGGCAGTTACAAATAGCTCCATAAAGAATGAAGCAGCTGCGTCAAAGTGGAAACGATGATCAGTTATGGATGCATCTGGTGCTGAAAGTAAAATCTGATGCTGTAAAGAACAATATTGCATAGGAAGCTGGAATGTTAGGTCCAAGGACATGGTCAAGCAGCATGTGGCAAGAGTAAACATCAACACCAGTAAACTAAATGGAAGGGTATGGGTGAATTTAATTCAGATGACCATTATATCTCCTACTGTGGGCAAGAATCCCTTAAAAGAAATGGAGTAGTCCTCATAGTCAACAAAAGAGTCCAAAATTCAGTACTTGGGTGCAGTCTCAAAAATGACAGAATGATCTCAGTTTGTTGCCAAGGCAAACCATTCAACATCACTGTAATCTAAGTCTATGGATAAACCGCTGATGCTGAAGAAGTTGAAACTGACTGGTGTGGGGAACATATACAACATCTTCTAGAACACCAAAAGAATACATCCTTTTCATCATAAAGGATTGAAATGCAAAAGTAAGAAGTCAAGAGACACTTGGAGTAACAGGCAAGTTTGGCCTTGGAATACAAAACAAAGCAGGGCATAGGCTAACAAGAATTTTTTCAAGAGAACACACTGGTCATAGAAAAAATCCTTTTCCAACAAACCAACAGACAACTCTACATATGGACATCATCAAATGATCAACACCAAAATCAAACTGATTATTTTCTTAGCAGCCAAAGATTATATAGAAGCTTCTATTATATGGAAGCTCCAACAGTCAGCAAAATCAAGACCTGAAGATAATTATGGCTCAGATCAAAACTCTTCATAGCAAAATTCATACTTAAATTAAAGAAATTAAGGAAAATCACTAGGCTTTTTAGGTATAACCTAAATCAAACCCCTTATAATTATGCAGGGAAAGTGACCAATAGATTCAAGGGATTAGATATGGTAGACAGAAAGCGAAGAACTATGGATGAAAGTTCATAACACTGTACAGGAGGCAGTGCTGAAAACCATCTCAAAGCAAAAAGTGTTCAAGAAGGCAAACTGGTTAACTGAGGAGACTTTACAAATAGCTGAGAAAAGAAGAGAAGAGAAAAGCAAAGGTGAAAGGGATATGTTCAACTGAATGCAGAGTTTCAGGAAATAGCAAGGAAAGAAAGCCTTAAGTGAACAGAGGAAAACAATAGAATGGGAAAGTCTAGAGATCTATTCAAGGAAACTGGAGCTATCAGGTAACATTTCATGCAAAGATGGGCACAATTCAGGATAGAAATGATAAGGACCTAGCAGAAACAGAAGATATTAAGAACAGGTGGCAAGAATACAGAGAAGAACTGTACATAAAAGGTCTTAATGACCTGGATAACCACAATGGTATGGTCACACACCTAGAACCAGACATCTTGAGAGTGTGAAGTCAAGTGGGCCTTAGGAAAGATTACTACAAACAAAGCTAGTGGAGGTGAAAATTCCAGCTGAACTATTTAAATTCCTAAAATATGGTGCTGTTAAAGTGTTGCATTCAGCATGTCAGCCAATTTGGAAAACTCAGCAATGGCCACAGGGCTAGAAAAGGTCAGTTTTCATTCCAATCCCAAAGAACAGCAATGCCAAAGAATGTTCAGACTATTGTACAGTTGAGCTCATTTCACAAGCTAGAAGGTTGTGCACAAAATCATTCAAGCTAGGCTTCAGCAGTACATGAACCAATAATTTCCAGATGCATAAATTAGGTTTTGAATAGACAGAGGAACCAGACATCAAACTGCCGACACTCGTTGGATCATGGAGAAAGCAAAAGAATCCCAGAGGAACATCTAGTTCTACTTCATTGACTATGCTAAAGCCTTTGACTGTGTGGATCACAAGAAACTGTCAAAAATTCTTAAAGAGATGGAAATACCAAACCACCTTATCTGTTTCCTGAGAAACCTGTATGCAGGCCAACATGCAACAGTCAGAATCAGACATGGAACAACTGACAGGCTCAAAATTGGGAAAGCAGTATGTCAAGGCTGTATATTGTCACCTTGCTCAATCAACATATATGCTAAGTATATGATGAGAAGTGCTGGGCTGGATGAAGCACAAGCTGGAATCAAGATTTCTAGGAGAAATATCAATAACCACAGAAATGCAGATGATACCACTCTAATGGCGGAAAGTGAAGAGGAACTAAAAAAATTTATTGATGAGGGTAAAAGAGTAATGTTAAAAAATTGACATGAAACTGAGCATTCAAAACAACTAAGATCATGACATCTGGTCTCATTACTTCATGGCAAATAGACAGGGGAAAAGTGGAAACAGTCACAGATTTTCTTTTCTTGGGCTCCAAAATCACTGTGTATGTTGACTGAAGCCATGAAATTAAAAGATGCTTGCTCCTTGGAAGGAAAGCTATGACAAACCTAGAGAGTGAATTAAAAAGGAAAGAGATCACTTTGCTGACAAATGTCTGAATAGTCAAAGCTATGGTTTTTCCAGTAGTCATGTGCAAATGCAAGAGTTGGACCATAAAGAAGGCCGAGTGCCAAAGAATTGATGTTTTAGAATTGTGGTGCTAGAGAAGATCCTGAGAGTCCCTTGGACTTCAACGAGAGCAAACCTGTCAATTCTAAAGGAAATCAACCCTAAATATTTATTGGGAGGACTGATGCTGAAGCCCCAAAACTTTGGCCACCTGATGCAGAAATGACTTACTGGAAAAGACTCTGATGCTAGGAAAGATTGAAGGCCAAATTAAAAGGGGCAGCAGAGGATGAAATGGTTAAATAGTATCACCAACTCAGTAGACATCAATCTAAGAAAACCCAACCCCAGGAGAGAGGGAAGACAGAGAAGCCTGGCATGCTGCAGTCTTTGGAGTTGCAAAGAGTCAGACACAATGTAGCAACTGAACAACAAAAACAAGAAACTATATCATAAGAATTCCACAAGCCTGGCAAAAAGTATTAGATGGAATAGTTGAATATTATATCTCAACTGAATAGAAGACTACTGTGTATTGAATGTACTGCTAAAGAATAAAATGAAATAAGTTAAAGAAAGAAACTAGCTCTGATTATGTTAAAGTTCAAACTATTTATAATAGAGACCCATTCAAAATACATATACCAAACAATAAGTGACTTAATGCGCTAAAAAATAATTCTAGTGATTCATTGGAAACAGTCTGTAGAACAGAAATAATGAATCTCAGCTTGGGCAGAAGGATAAAAATGAGTAAAAACTTAATGGCATACTTATATTTTTCTTATCACACAACTGATCCAATCCATCAGGAAATTCTTTTGATCCTTCCTTAAATATAACTAGATTTCAACCATTTGAAATATGTAGTTTCACAAATGATCTCCTTATTTCTGCTCAGCAGCTAGATGCACCATTTTTTCAATATGAAGCCATTTTATTTTTTTTTTAATTTTAAATTTTTATTATTATTGTTATTTCCCTACATTACAATACTGTATTTGTTTTGCCATTTTAAAATACTACATCCTTATATTGCACACACAATTCATTTAGAGTTAAAGTCAACATTTTTACATTGGCCTATAAGACAGACATACAAAGCAGGCTGTGGATCTGGTCTCCATTATCTCTTTGACCTCATGTTTCTCAGCTCCCCAGCACACCTCCCTCTGACACCTCATCTAAAATATATACCCTTAATATAACTTACATTCATCCTTGCCCAAATTTCTTCTTTTCAAGAGACCTATGCTGTTATCCTATTTAAAAATTTCCGAATAACTCTCTATTGTTTCTATAGAATATGTAAATATGCAACTTTCTAACATATTGTAACATTTTTCTTCACTAGGAGGGGAATTGTCTTTTCTGCTTTGTTCACTAATATTTTCTTTACCAGGCACTCAGTAAGTGAATAAATAGAGTCTCCTAAAATACTTAGTTGTCAAGCTTTCCATCTTACAATGCTTTCAAAAATGTTTTTACATGTCATGGGGAAAACATTAAAATGTGACTAAAGAAAAATGAATAAAAAGAGATAAATTCTGTTATACAGTTACAAAGAACTCTGAAAAATTGATTAAATCTAAAAATTAGTATTAGAAAACATAAAAAAATGTACAGAAAGTTCATAATTGAATTTAACAAAAGTTGATACATATGATACAGTCAATATTCAACATAAAATATATAAAAGGTGTAAAAAATAAAGATATGAGTACAAATGGTAAACCTAAAATCTAAAAATAAAATTTAAATATTAGCACAAAAATAATAAGTGTACTAATAGCTTAAAAGTATATAAAAATAAAGAACACCAAAACAGCTAAATTATTAAAATTAATAATTTAAACAATAAGTCACAATAAATCAAAATTATTTGCATTTAACAGCATAGATTTTGTAGTCAGATAGATTGTGTTAAATACAAGGATTTTAATCTCCCAAGCAACAGACCTAATTTTTTGAACCCTGCATTTTCACATGCAAAGTGAGAGATACACATTTTTAATTCAGAGATTATTAGAATTAAGTAAGAGAATGTACCTTAACAATGCAGCACAGAACATGGCACTTAATAAGTTGTCAATGAATGGTATATTAATAATGGCAATGAGGAATGGATTCTAAAACAATGCCAATCCTCACATTTTGACATACAGAAATCATGCAAGTATGTTAACATGTTAAGCCATATGAACAGTTTATGTAAGTTTATACAAGTATATATAATATGGGCTTCCCTGGTGGCTTAGTAGTAAATAATCCATCTCCCAACACAGGGGGCACAGGTTCAGACTCCAGGTGAGAAAGATACCCTGGAGAAGGAATTGGCGACCCACTGTAGCATTCTTGCCTGGGAAATCCCATGGACAGATGTTCCAGACAGGCTATAGTCCACGGGGTCCCAAAAGAATGGGACATGACTTAGTGACTAAACAACATCATATATACACATAATTTAAAGCTTGAAAATAAAATTTAATTATTAGTAACCCAATAGCTTTAAAATAAATTAAAAAGAACAGTGAAATGGTATTTGCATCTTATTTCCTGCACTAAAATAACATCATCAACTGTCAAGAGATGATCTAATGTCCATATTCAACTTCAGCACTTTTTTCCACCCAGTAATAGAAAACATTGTTCATATCTCCAGGCAGTTTATTCCGATTGACACATGTGTGCTCATTTTGAGTTCACTGCCCTGTCCTATTGATTAAGCACTCCTTTATTTCTCGAAATATCTACATATGATGGGCCATTAGATTATTACCTGGGAAGACTATCACTGCCTCCAACAATCCTCTTGCAGGATTCTTAGCCTTGTCTCCAAGTTAGAAGTGCCTGCTTCTGCTGCGTCGCTTCAGTCATGTCCGACTCTGTGAGACTCCATAGATGGCAGCCCATCAGGCTCCTCCATCCACGGGATTTTCCAGGCAAGACTACTGGAGTGGGTTGCCATTGCCTTCTCCTAGATGTGCCTGCTGCTGCAAAGTCACTTCAGTTGTGTCTGACTCTGTGCGACCCCAGAGACGGCAGCCCACCAGGCTCCCCTGTCCCTGGGATTCTCCAGGCAAGAACACTGGAGTGGGTTGCCATTTCCTTCTCCAATGGATGAAAGTGAAAAGTGAAGTTGCTCAGTCATGTTCGACTCCTAGAGACCCCATGGACTGCAGCCCACCAGGGTCCTCTGTCCTAGGGAGCTTTAAATAATAAAACAAAAGAAACAACCCACAGATTACCAGGCTGTACCATAGGTCACCTGCATCAGAATCTCTATGAATGGAGTCCAGGCTTATGTTTTATAATTTCTCAGATGATTTTCAAAATGCATTGATAACTACTGCTTTGTGTCATGTATTAACACTGTTGATGGTCTTTTTATTTTTAACATTTGACTTTAGGTTAACTATTATTGTTTCCCTCTTAAGATATCTTTGTCAAAATTTGTACTTCGTTTCTATATTCTTAGAGTATGATGGAAAATATTGCACAGCTCCATTCAACCCTCAAAAGGCACAGCAGAGAAAATCTAATCCATTACCCATGGTGTCTCTTTCTTCCTGAAATAGAGTGAGCCATCACAAAATAGCTTCAAAATACAAGGCTTTTATTGATCATTTCATTCCCATGCCTTATTGTCCTCTGGCCTTTGTTGCACAATTTCAAGTCATAATTTTATTCAAACTCAACATATGAATATATAAAAGATAAAAAATCAAAGGTCTATGTGGATAAACTCTGAAAAACTATTGGGAGAGAGGATAAGTTTCCTCTATATGGATATTTATGTGAGTTATAGGAAATATAATAAAATGGCTATTTGCTGAACCACTTGTTTCCTATTCAGTTCAGTTCAGTCACTCAGTCATATCTGATTCTTTGTGACCTCATGAAACGCAGGATACCAGGCCTCCCTGTCCATCACCAACTCCTGGAGTCTACTCAAACCCATGTCCATCGAGTCAGTGAGGCCATCCAACCATCTCATCCTCTGTCCTCCCCTTCTCCTCCTGCCCTCAATCTTTCCCAGCATCAGGGTCTTTTCAAATGAGTTAGCTCTTTGCATCAGGGCCAAAGTATTGGAGTTTCAGCTTCAACATCAGTCCTTCCAATGAACACCCAGGACTGATCTCCTTTAGGATGGACTGGTTGGATCTCCTTACAGTGCAAGAGACTCAAGAGTCTTCTCTGACACCGCAGTTCAAATGCATCAATTCTTTAGCACTCAGCTTTCTTTATAGTCCAACTCTCACATCCATACATGAGCACTGGAAAAACCATAGCCTTGACTAGATGGACCTTTTGTTGGCAAAGTAATGTCTCTGCTTTTTAATGTGCTGTCTAGGTTGGTCATTATTAATTGGTTGTTCCTATTAAGACAGATATTGATGTCCATGTATACGCAAATATTTAATATGACAAATAAATACCGATGCATAATATGGGCACTATCCATAAATATGGACAACACTGAGAAACTGAATTGAACTTAATCACAGCTCTAGAGAATCAGGAATTGTAATTTAACTGGATGATTTCAACATTTTAAAGAGCTCAACTATTTTTTCAAGCATAATTTCTCAACAAATAGAGCCAAATGATTTTTAAATTGGAGAAGGAAATGGCAACCCACTTCAGTGTTCTTGCCTGGGGAATCCCAGCGATGAGGAAGCCTGGTGGGCTGCTGTCTATGGGGTCACACAGAGTTGGACACAACTGAAGCAACTTAGCAGCAACTTAGCAGCAGCAGAAGAGTCTGGATTCACTGTTTGTAGGATTCACCTTCTGAATCATATTATGCTAATTTCAACTCACAGCCCTTCCTAAAGATTACTTCCTAAAGGTAAGATACATCTGTAGCTTCATAGAACAAAGATTTGCAGCCCAAGCCTTCATGAGGTGATATTTAGTCTTGTCTTGGGATTTTTTTAACAAGAATAGTAAGTCACCATCATAGAGTAGATGAAAAAATGAGAAACAATAGGACAAAACTGTCAGTAGTTAATGCTCACTTCCTTAGGGCTTCCCTGGTGGCTCAGAGGTTAAAGTGTCTGCCTGGAATGTGGGAGAACTGGGCTCGATCCCTGGGTTGGGAAGATCCCCTGGAGAAAGCAATGGCAACCCACTCCAGTACTCTTGCCTGGAGAATCCCATGGAGGGAGGAGCCTGATAGGTTACAGTCCATGGGGTCGCAAAGAGTTGGACACGACTGAGCGACTTCACTCACTCACTCCTTGCTTTTTAGCTTTTTAAAAGCTACTTCTGTTATTTGAATGTGCACAAAGACATCATTTGAAATAGTTACACTGAACAAGTATTTCAAGATATACCTTTTATTCCATGAGCAACTCACATAAGTGCTTGCTTACGTCATTGGGAGGATTTAGATGCTGAAATAGACCACCTCAATATTTTCTTAACAGAGAGTAGGGAAACATATTTCCATAATTACAGCTCTATTAGCCAGGATACTGAAAACTGAAATTATCTTTCCTAGGATGATTTATGATAAAAGTAGAAGCAATTATCAAGAAAAGGTCAGTAACGCTGAGAGTCTCTCAACAGTACTGATAGAAAAACCAACTTGATTTAATTCTCATAACTATTGGAAAGGTGGCTGGTGAGCATAGGTTTA
>SJYF01000338.1:13632367-13642398 GCA_006410515.1 Procapra przewalskii
CATGTAGTCTATGTTCTTTATTTCTAAGAGTAAGTCTTCAGAAAAAAATTGTTTTGAAGTAAATAAAGAAGCTGGTTCAGGACCCAAACGTTTAGATTTAATGTGTTCTGAGTATGTGTGCAATTTATTCAAACGAGTGCTGTTATCTTTCACAACTTTGTTCTGCAAACACTGCATTCAATTATACATTGAAATATTTTTGCTATATTATATGTGAGGATTTTAGGACAGGATTGTGAGTAGCTTATGAAACTTATTAATTAAGAGACTACAGCTCAAAGGTTGACCTTTCTGATGATAGCTTTACAGAGAACGCTTAATCTATGAATCTAATCTAATCTATAGTGGCTATTATAAATACTGGGTCACAGACCAAAATAGCATGAATGAAATTTCTGGATAAACTCATTAATTGCAAATAATTTGTCATAGGTTGGGAAAAGCAGATGAATTTTTTTTTCCCTAGCAGAAAATCACTGAAATTTTATCTTTCACTCAATAGGAATATCCATTGTCCTCATTTAAGAGCTAGTTACTTAAGTATTGTAAATGCATGTGTGTTAGTGACTCAGTCATGTCTGACTCTTTGTGACCCCATGGACTATAGATTTCCAGGCTTCTCTGTCCTTGGATTTCTCCAGGCAAGAATAATGGAGTGGGTAGCCATTCCCATCTCCAGGGGATCTTCCCAACCTAGGGATCAAATCCTGGTCTCCTGTATCGCAAGCAGATTCTTTACTGTCAGAGCCACCAGGGAAGCCCAATAAATCACAAGGTAGTGTTGATGCAATGTCATAAATACTTCTTAAATTAATCTGATTTTTGCCATTATTATCACTGTTATCTTTACCCAGTTAAGTTAGTTACACCTGGGCAACAATTGGTTTCTACTTAATTTAACCATAATTTTTTTCTATCATTAAAATAGAGTTTTTCTTTCATTAAGCTAGCTCACTTCCAAACTATTCTCCACAGGGTAATCAAGGTAGATGTCCAAAAATGCAAATTATCAACATGGCCCATTTCTACAGGGGCTTCGGCTGCTAAGTCACTTCAGTCATGTCCAACTCTGTGCGACCCCATAGACAGCAGCCCACTGGGCTCCCACATCCCTGGGATTCTCCAGGCAAGAATGCTGGAGTGGGTTGCCATTTCCTTCTCCAATGTATGAAAGTAAAAGTGAAAGTGAAGTCGCTCAATCGTATCCAGCTCTTAGAGACCCCATGGACTGCAGCCTACCAGGCTCCTCCATCCATGGGATTTTCCAGGCAAGTACTGGAGTGGAGTGCCATTGCCTTCTCCATCCCAGGTGGTGCTAGCAGTAAAGAATCTGCCTTCCAATGCAGGAGATACAAGAGAGGTCGGTTCTGTTTCTGGGTTGGGAAGATGCCCTGGAACAGGAAATGATAATTGACTCCAGTGTTCTTACCTGGCAAATCACTTGAACAGAGGAGCCTGGTGGCCTACAGTCCATGGTGTCACAAAAGAGTCAGATATAACTGAGCGACAAAGCACTCCCTTTATATGGTTCACTCAGCCCCTATTTCCTTTAAAAATAGAGTTATTAACCCATAAACACAATAAACAAGGGTGCACACAATTGATCTAGCTTGTATTCTCTAGCCTAAGCTCTTGTCCTTGCCCTTTCTCAGAGTACACATTAACCACAGTATATATTTTTTAGAGTTTTTAAAATAGAGTATAACTTCCTTTCAAGGGCATTCCTTTCTCTCTGCTAGTACCAAAGTGCCCACTGGTAGAGAGCAAGTTTCTTTAGTAAATGTGAGTTAAATATCATACCCTAAAGGTATTCTTCCTTGATTATTACAAGTTTTGTTTTATTTTCCATGTTTCCTACATTTTATCCCCCATAACTTTACATTTTATTATTATTGCCTTTATTGATTATTTATTTTCTATGAAAATACCCTTTGAAGACCAAAATGATACTACCTTCTCTCCAATATACTCCAAGAGCTACCACAATTATTGAAATCTAATATACATTTCCTAACAAAAAAAGAGGTAAGCCACCACAGGCGAGGCCCAAGGTCTAGGCAGAAAATCTGCCCAGCTCTGAAACTCACTTTCAGGAAAATTTTTTTCTGCTTATCGTCCTCTGGGATTTGAAGGCAGCCTGGACAGATGTGCCAGGTCAGGAGAGTCGAGGTTACCCAGGCTTGTCTTCCATTTTCTGTTTCTGCAGAAGCCCCTGCCTCTTCCTCCACCCCCATGGGCTCCTCCTCCAGGTCAGTGTAGCAGCTTTCCTCAGTGAACCCTGAGGACTCCTTGAATCAGATTCACCTGGGATGTTTGCTAAACTCATTCCTGACCTTACTCTCAATCTTCTAAATGAGGCTCTCCAAAGAGGACTCTGAAATCTGAATTTTACATAGATATCTCAAGTGATCATTAAACACTCTATACTGGGCAGTGGGGGGTGGTGGTGATGAGTTGAGGTGGGGGGTGCGTAGTAGGGAGTGAGCAGAGGATGCTTAACATGTAGGAGAATGAAATAGCTTTCAATTAGTTTAAAAGAAAATGGCATCCTCAAAACATATTTTATAGCCTTTGGAGGAATCCTTTAAAGGTAAAATATTGAGGATTACAGGGAATTCTTAAAGAATGAAGCAGCTAAAGAGTGGAGTTGAAAAAGATGAGAATAAAAGAAAGTGAAAGGATAAGTCAGAAGAGAAGAAACACTGAAGCATATAAGCAGCAGTAGAGTGTTAGGACGGAGAAGGCAATGGCACCCCACTGGAGTACTCTTGCCTGGAATATCCCATGTACACAGGAGCCTGGTAAGCTGGACTCCATGGAGTCACTAGGAGTCAGACACGACTGAGCAACTTCACTTTTACTTTTTGCTTTCATGCATTGGAGAAGGAAATGGCAACCCACTCCAGTGTTCTTGCCTGGAGAATCCCAGGGACAGGGGAGCCTGGTGGGCTGCCGTCTCTGGGGTCGCACAGAGTAGGACACAACTGAAGCGACTTAGCAGCAGCAGCAGAGTGTTAGGAATATTTTACTTTCCCACTTTCACAAGTAGAGTATATATATTTTAAATCTTCAGTTCAGTTCAGTTGCTCAGTCGTGTTCTACTCCTCGCGACCCCATGAATCACAGCACGCCAGGCCTCCCTGTCCATGACCAACTCCCTGAATTCACTCAGACTCACAACCAGCGAGTCCGTGATGCCATCCAGCCATCTCATCCTTTGTCATTCCCTTCTCCTTCTGCCGCCAATCCTTCCCAGCATCACAGTCTTTTCCAATGGGTCAACTCTTCTCATGAGGTGGCCAAAGTACTGGAGTTTCAGCTTTAGCATCATTCCTTCCAAAGAAATCCCAGGGTTGATCTCCTTCATAATGGACTGGTTGGATCTCCTTGCAGTCCAAGAGATTCTCAAGAGTCTTTTCCAACACCACAGTTCAAAACCATCAATTGTTCGGCACTCAACCTTCTTCACAATCCAACTCTCACATCCAACATGATCATGGGAAAAACCATAGCCTTGACTAAACAGACCTTAGTCGGCAAAGTGATGTCTCTGCTTTTGGATATACTATATAGGTTGGTCATAACTTTCCTTCCAAGGAGTAAGCTTCTTTTAATTTTATGACTGAAGTGACCATCTACAGTGATTTTGGAACCCAAAAAAATAAAGTCTGACACTGTTTCCCCTCTTTTCCCATCTATTTCCCATGAAGTGATGGGACCAGATGCCATGATCTTCGTTTTCTGAATGTTGAGATTTAAGCCAACTTTTTCACTCTCCTCTTTCATTTTCATCAAGAGGCCCTTTAGTTCCTCTTCACTTTCTGCCATAAGGGTGGTGTCATCTGCATATCTGAGGTTATTGAGATTTCTCCCGTCAATCTTGATTCCAGCTTGTGTTTCTTCCTGTCCAGCGTTTCTCATGATATACTCTGCATAGAAGTTAAATAAGCAGGGTGACAATATACAGCCTTGAGGTACTCCTTTTCCTATTTGGAACCAGTCTGTTGTTCCATGTCCAGTTCTAAATGTTGCTTCCTGACCTGCATACAGATTTCTCAAGAGGCAGGTTAGGTGGTCTGGTATTCCCATCTCCTGAAGAATTTTCCACAGTTTATTGTGATCCACGCAGTCAAAGCCTTTGGCAGAGTCAATAAAGCAGAAATAGATGTTTTTCTGGAACTCTCTTGCTTTTTCCATAATCCAGTAGATGTTGGCAATTTGATCTCTGGTTCCTCTGCCTTTTCTAAAACCAGCTTCAACATCAGGATGTTCATGGTTCACATATTGCTGAAGCCTGGCTTGGAGAATTTGGAGCATTACTTTACTAGCATGTGAGATGAGTGCAATTGTGCGGTAGTTTCAGCCTTCTTTGGCATTGCCTTTGTTTGGAATTGGAATGAAAACTGACCTTGTCCAGTCCTATGGCCACTGCTGAGTTTTCCAAAATTGCTGGCATATTGAGTGCAGCACTTTCACAGCATCATCTTTCAGAATTTGAAACAGCTCAACTGGAATTCCATCACCTCCACTAGCTTTGTTCTTAGTGACGGTTTCTAAGGCCCACTTGACTTCACATTCCAAGATGTCTGGCTCTAGATGAGTGATCACACCATTGTGATTATCTGGGTCGTGAAGATCTTTTTTGTACAGGTCTTCCATGTATTCTTGCCACCTCTTCTTAATATCTTCTGCTTCTTTTAGGTCCAGACCATTTCTGTCCTTTATCAAGCCCATCTTTGCATGAAATGTTCCCTTGATAACTCTAATTTTCTTGAAGAGATCTCTAGTCTTTCCCATTCTGTTCTTTTCCTCTATTCTTTGCATTGATTGCTGAAGAAGGCTTTCTTATCTCTTCTTGCTATTCTTTGGAACTCTGCATTCATATGCTTATATCTTTCCTTTTTCTCCTTTGCTTTTTGCCTCTCTTCTTTTCACATGCCTCCCCAGACAGTCATTTTGCTTTTTTCCATTTCTTTTCCATGGGGATGGTCTTGTTCCTTGTCTCCTTTACAATGTCATGAACCTCATTCTATAGTTCATCAGGGACTCTATCTATCTGGTCTAGGCCCTTAAATCTATTTCTCACTTCCACTGAATCTTACCTCCTTGGAATTACATTTGTTTAGGTTTTACCTGTTCCCTAGCTAGCTTACTTGCATTTATACACTTATAATTTATAAAAGGTGAATGTGCTAATAATTCTTGGCCTCATATTTGCATTTTACTAATCATCGATATTAATCCCAAGTAATTCATAGTATATAAATTTTGCTGAAGTTCTACAAACCAATGATATTGGAAGAGCTTTTTTTTTCATTGTCTTTCTTAATTTACATCACAGGCAAAAGTCTTTTGTTCCTACAGATAAGATTGACCTTGCACAGAGGAAACATAAACAAACTTAAGTGACTATTCAGGGAGGCACTTTTTTCCAAACATCATAGTTTCTAAAGATCAGTAAGTAAGAAGTGACTACTCATTTCCTCAGGTATTTCATTAATTCAGCTGCATATTTTAACACAGCATAATCAAAATAAGAGAAAGTTTTATGTTTTCCTGTCTTCAACAGAAAGGATAAGAGTAAATGAGCAGTAAAATTTTTAAAGAGAGATAGAACACTATGCTTTAAGTTTGAATCATATGAAGCTTATTTAATCAATTTCCAGAACATCAAATAAGATTAAAGTGGTATTAGGGGGTATGGGGGAGGGGAGGGGAATATTCTCTCCACAGTCCTGACCTCCGGAGAGGGAGAATTGGGCTGACTTGATAGCTCAGTTGATAAAGAATCTGCCTGCAATGCAGGAGACCCTGGTTGGATTCCCTGGTCGAGATGCTTTGGAGAAGGGATAGAATACCCACTCCAGTATTCGTGGGTTTCCCTAGTGGCTCAGCTGGTAATCTGCCCACAATGCGGGAGACCTGGGTTAGAATATCTGGGTTCCATCACTACATTGGGAAGATCCCCTGGAGAAGTGAAAGGTCACCCACTCCAGTATTCTGGCCTGGAGAATTCCATGGGTTGTATAGTCCATGGGGTTGGACACGATAGAGTGACTTTCATTTTCCTATCATTTTTCATTCTTTGAGCCAGATGATTAATACCTAAGGCGAAAACTTCTCCATGATTTTTTTTCTTCCTTCCTTTATGCCAGTCTCAAAAATTATTTCCAGTTCATGCTCTCCTCAGGACATTCACAGATGCTGAAAGTACTGCAATAGGAAGTCTTTACTATTCTTGAAAAATAACTCCTCAACCATGGAAAATATTGGCCAGTTGTTGAGCATATTGATGCAATCAGAGAAGAAACTCTGAAAGAAAGGTATGAAATTCAGAATTTTACATGACCTTTCCTTTAAAAGATCATAAGAAATGTGAAAATGTCTGCACATAATTCCTAACATCTCTACAGAGTCACAAGCACAGAGATTAAAAATCTTGAAATCTCTGGATGTTTCAAAGTTTTGTATTCCTGTATATGTGTGTGTGCGTGTGTGTGCGTGTGGTTGCTCTATGGTTACTCTGGTGTTTATAAAACACAGGCTAAAATGTTGACCTGAATTTTCTAGCAAAATACTCATACTGTTTTGAGCCAAGTCACTTCAGTCATGTCTGATTCCTTGCTACCCTATGAACTGCAGTCAGCCAGGCTCTTCTGTCCATGGGATTCTCCAGGCAAGAATACTGAAATGCTTTCTCCACAAAACACCCATAAGTTTTAGTTAATTCATTTTTTAAAAATTTTTATTAAGATTATGTTAGGTAGTTAGAATAGGAAAAGGGAGTCCAGAATGGCAGTGGCTAAAAGACAAGGGAAAAGCCTGGGAAAATAGAACAAAGGAAGGTACGAGGACTGGAGTGAGGACCTCAGGTAGAACAAACAGCACTCCTGGCTGCCCAATTTACATAGGGCAGGCCCAGAAGGAAGAAGTGAAAGTGAAAGTCGCTCAGTCATGCCTGACTCTTTGAGACCCCATGGACTAGTCCATGGAATTCTCTAGGCCAGAATACTGGAGTGGGTAGCCTTTCCCTTCTCCAGGGGATCTTCCCAACCCAGGGATCAAACCCAGGTTTCCTGCATGGCAGGTAGATTCTTTACCAGATGAGCCACAAGAGGGAAAAAAAAAAAAAAAAAACATATAAAAAGAGAAGCCAAAGGGCTGGGGGTGGGGGTTCTCTCTCCCATGCGCACTCATTCTCTCTCTTCTCTTCACATCTTTTGGGTCAGCATGCCCTCACATCTCAAAGATGTATTTTCCTTTATTTTCTAAATAAAACTGATCTATCTGAGAACTATAACGCGGACTGTCTGAGAGCTGTGATGCACTAAGGACTTTAACGTCTATCTCTTCAAATCTTTGTTGTGACAAGATACAACCGAGGAGATTACACTCTCTTGACAATTATTATATACATCTATCTTTATTTTTTTTTTACAAACATACACACAAAGCCTTATAAGCATTTTGAAATCCTAGTTCTAAATGTACCTTTTGTTAACATACTGATGTTTAAACTTTCAGCTTTTTTTATTTTTTGAACTGGTGAACATATTTTAACTCTATTCAGCTTCTTGTTTTTAAACATTTCATAATTATATAATTATAATCTTAACTGTTCTTCAAAAAGCTCTTTCAAAGTCTTTTCCATAATTATGTCACAATTTATTCAATCACTTTGTAATAGAAATTTTTATTGTTTTCAGTTTTTACAAATCTTTCTTGTATTTATACATATATCAATCATTTCTCAGAATAATTTATTGAAGACTGACATATTATACTAAAATGCCCTTCAAAACATAACTTCAGTTTGAACTTTCAGAGTACTGTATATTTCCTTCTAGACAATGAAAATTGACCAGAAATATACATATAAAACAAACATGCACAAATGTTACCACAGCATTGAAATCTGCCTTTTTGTAAAATTACTAATTTTATTTGTATATATCTGCATATGAGTGATATAAACTGTTTTCCTAAGTGTCTATCATGAAAAATTTATGTATTTATTATGTAAAATAATTAAGCATAACAAATCTTCACCATTACCTACTCTGTGGCTTTAAAGATATTCATTTGCAACACATTGCCTTTTTAGGTAATCTTTTCCTAAACATATTTTTTTCTACTTTATGTAAACAGATGTATGGATCTTTCACTCCTTCGGCTTAACCTTTAGAATGCTCTTTTCTCTTGAAAGTCATATTGATATTAAATAAGAAATGAGTTCACCCTTGTTTTCTGCTAAATTTATTGACTATGATTCATGCAAAGCAAGAGTTGTGATTAAATACAGAGTTAGAATTGTCATTCTTTCAGAGTACCTACAGGTAAATAATGATCACCATAGCAGTAACATAATTTCTTCTCTCATACGTGACCCATGACTCCCTGATATTCAAGCTGGTTTTAGGAAAGGCAGAGAAACCAGAGATAAACATCCGCTGGATCATGGAAAAAGCAAGAGAGTTCCAGAAAAACATCTATTTCTGCTTTCTTGACTATGCCAAAGCCTTTGACTGTGTGGATCACAATAAACTGTGGAAAATTCTTCAAGAGATGGGAATACCAGACCACCTTACCTGCATCTTGAGAAATCTGTATGCAGGTCAGGAAGCAACAGTTAGAACAGGACATGGAACAAGAGACTGGTTCCAAATAGGAAAAGGAGTACGTCAAGGCTATATATTGTCACCCTGCTTATTTAACTTCTATGCAGAGTATATCATGAGAAATTCTGGACTGGAAGAAACACAAGCTGGAATCAAGATTGACGGGAGAAATATCAGTAAACTCAGATATGCAGATGACACCACCCTTATGGCAGAAAGTGAAGAGGAACTAAAGGGCCTCTTGATGAAAGTGAAAGAGGAGAGTGAAAAAGTTGGATTAAAGCTCAACATTCAGAAAATGAAGATCATGGCATCCGGTCCCATCACTTCATGGGAAATAGATGGGAAAAGAGGGGAAACAGTGTCAGATTTTATTTTGGGGGGCTCTAAAATCACTGCAGATGATGATTGCAGCCATGAAATTAAAAGAAGTTTACTCCTTGGAAGACAAGTTATGACCAACCTAGATAGCATATTCAAAAGCAGAGACATTACTTTGCCTACTAAGGTACGTCTAGTCAAGGCTATGGTTTTTCCTGTGCTCATGTATGGATGTGAGAGTTGGACTGTGAAGAAGGCTGAGCACCGAAGAATTGATGCTTTTGAACTGTGGTGTTGGAGACGACTCTTGGGAGTCCCTTGGACTGCAAGGAGATCCAACCAGTCCATTCTGAAGGAGACCAGCCCTGGGATTTCTTTGGAAGGAATGATGCTGAAGCTGAAACTTCAGTACTTTGGCCACCTCATGCGAAGAGTTGACTCACTGGAAAAGACTCTGATACTTGAAGGGATTAGGAGCAGGAGGAGAAAGGGATGACAGAGGATGAGATGGCTGGATTGCATCAAGGACTCGATGGACGTCAGTCTGAGTGAACTCCGAGAGATCGTGATGAAAAGGGAGGCCTGGCGTGCTGCGATTCACGGGGTTGCAAAGAGTCAGACACGACTGAGGGACTGAGCTAAAGTGAACTGAACTGAACTGAACTACTAGGTTTTCGTTAGTTTTTCCAGAATCAGGGAAGTTGCAGGAGCCACAGGAAACCACAGTTCAGTTGCTCAGTTGTGTCCTACTCTTTGTGACCCCATGAATCGTAGTACGCAAGGCCTCCCTGTCCATGACCAACTCCCGGACTTCACTCAGAGTCACGTCCATCAAGTCAGTGATGCCATCCAGCCATCTCATCCTCGGTCGTCCTCCTCTCCTCCTACCCCCAATCCCTCCCAGCACCACAGTCTTTTCCAATGAGTCAACTCTTCACGTGAGGTGCCCAAAGTACTGGAGTTTCAGCTTTAGCATCAGTATTTCCAAAGAAATCCCACGGTTGATCTCCTTCAGAATGGACTGGTTGGATCTCCTTGCAGTCAAAGGGACTCTCAAGAGTCTTCTCCAACACCACAGTTCAAAAGCATCAA
>SJYF01000338.1:13662900-13675264 GCA_006410515.1 Procapra przewalskii
ATAGTTTTTGCTTTAGTCTCCTTTGTTACTTTTTCACTTATTTCAGCTCTGATTTTTATGATTTATTTCCTTCTACTAACTTCAGAGTTTTTCATTTTTTTCTTTTTCTCTAGTTATTTTAAGTGGAAAGTTTCATTATTTATTTGATGTTTCTCTTGTTGACTGAGGTAAACTTGTATTGCTAGGAACCTTCCTCTTAGCACTGCTTTCACTGAATTCCATAGGCTTTCAGTTCAGTTCAGTTCAGTCACTAAGTATGTCTGACTCTTTGTGACTCCATGAATCACAGCACACCAGGCCTCCCTATCCATCACCAACTCCCGGAGTTCACTCAGACTCATGTTCATCGACTCTGTGATGCCATCCAGCCATCTCATCCTTGGTCATCCCCTTCTCCTCCTTCCACCAATCCTTTCCAGCATCAAAGTCTTTTCCAATGAGTCAACTCTTCGCATAAGGTGGCCAAAGTACTGGAGTTTCAGCTTCAGCATCATTCCTTCCAAAGATATCCCAGGGCTGATCTCCTTCGGAATGGATGGTTGGATCTCCTTGCAGTCCAAGGAACACTGAAGAGCCTTCTCCAACACCACAGTTCAAAAACATCAATTCTTCGGCTCTCAGCCTTCTTCACAGTCCAACTTTCACATCCATACATGGCCACAGGAAAAACCATAGCCTTGACTAGACGGACCTTAGACAGCAAAGTAATGTCTCTGCTTTTGAATATTCTTTCTAGATTGGTCATAACTTTTCTTTCAAGGAGTAAGCATCTTTTAATTTCATGACTGCAATCATCATCTGCAGTGATTTTGGAGCCCCCCCAAATTAAGTCTGACACTGTTTCCACTGTTTCCCATCTATTTCCCATGAAGCGATGGGACCGGATGCCATGATCTTCATTTTCTGAATGTTGAGCTTTAAGCCAACTTTTTCACTCTCCACTCTCACTTTCATCAAGAGACTTTTTAGGTCCTCTCCACTTTCTGCCATAAGGGTGGTGTCATCTGCATATCTGAGGTTATTGATATTTCTCCCATCAATCTTGATTCCAGCTTGTGCTTCTTCCAGGCTAGCGTTTCTCATGATGTACTCTGCATAGAAGTTAAATAAGCAGAGTGACAATATACAGCCTTGATGTACTCATTTTCCTATTTGGAACCAGTCTGTTGTTCCATGTCCAGTTCTGTTGCTTCCTGACCTGCATACCGAATTCTCAAGAGGCAGGTTAGGTGGTCTGGTATTCCCATCTCTTCCATAGGCTTTAGGTTGTCATTTTCTTTTTTTCATTTGTTTCTATGTATATTTTTATTTCCTTTTTTATTTCTTCCATGCTCTGTTGGATAGTCAGAAGAGTGTTTTTTAGCCTCCATATGATTTTTTTTAATAGTTTCTTTTACCCTGTAGTTGACATGCAAACGTACCATATTGTCATCAGCAAAGATGGTTGAAATGAATTCAATTTTTTTTTTAATTTACCAAGGCAAGATTTATGTTCAGAATGTGATCTATCCTGGAGAACATTATGTGTGCACTTGAGGAAAAGGTGAAATCCATTATTTTGGGGTGAAATGTTCTATACATATCAATTAGGTCTTAATGGTTCATTGGGTCATTTAAAATTGTTTCCTTGCTAATTTTATGTTTGGTGATCTATCAATGTGTGGGATATTATAGTCTCCCACTGTTGTTGTGTTATTGTTAATTTCCCCTTTCATGCTCATTAGCATTTGCCTTACATATTAAGGTTCTCCTATTTGGGGTGGATATATATTTATAATTTTTATATCTTCTTCTCTGATCCGTCCTTTCATCATTATGTCACTTCAGTTCAGTTCAGTTGCTCAGTTGTGTCTGACTCCTTGTGACCCCATGAAGTGCAGCCTGCCAGGCCTCCCTGTCCATCACCAACTCCCGGAATTCACCCAAACTGAAGTCCATCAAGTTGGTGATGCCATCCAGCCATCTTATCCTCTGTCATCCCCTTCTCCTCCTACCCCATATCCTTCCCAGAATCAGGGTATTTTCCAATGAGACAACTCTTGGCATGAGGTGGCCAAAGTATTGGATTTTCAGCTTTATCAGCAGCCCTACAAAAGAACACCCAGGATTGATCTCCTTTAGAATGAACTGGTTGGATCTCCTTGCAGGCCAAGGGACTCTCAAGTGTCTTCTCCAACACCACAGTTCAAAAGCATCAGTTCTTTGGTGCTCAGCTTTCTTTACAGTCCAACCCACACATCCATACATGACTACTGGAAAAACCATAGCCTTGACTAGAAGGACTTTTTTTGGCAAAGTAATGTCTCTGCTTTTGAATATGCTATCTAGGTTGGTCATAACATTCCTTCCAAGGAGTAAATGTCTTTTAATTTCATGGCTGCAGTCACCATCTTCAGTGATTTTGGAGCCCCCCAAATAGTCTGAGAGTGTATCCTCTGTTTCCCCATCTATTTCCCATGAAGTGATGGGACCAGATGCCATGATCTTAACTTTTTGAATGTTGAGCTTTAAACCAACTTTTTCACTCTTCTCTTTCACTTTCATCAAGGCTTTTTAGTTCCTCTCCACTTTCTGCCATAAGGGTGTTATAATCTGCATATCTGAAGTTATTGGTATTTTTCCTGGCAATCTTGATTCCAGCATGTGCTTCTTCCAGCCCAGCGTTTCTCATGATGTACTCTGCATATAAGTTAAATAAGCAGGATGACAATATACAGCCTTGACGTACTCCTCTTCCTATTTGGAACCAGTCTGCAAAAAAGTAAAATGGCTGTCCGGGGAGGCCTTACAAATAGCTGTGAATATAAGAGAAGCAAAAGGCAAAGGAGAAAAGGAAAGATAAAAGCATCTGAATGCAGATACCCAAAGAATAGCAAGAAGAGATAAGAAAGACTTCCTCAGATATCAGTGCAAACAAATAGAGGAAAACAACAAAAATGGAAAAGACTAGAGATCTCTTCAAGAAAATTAAAGATACCAAGGGAACATTTCATGCAATGATGGGCTCGATAAAGAACAAAAACCATATGGACCTAACAGAAGCAAAAGATATTAAGAAGAGGTGGCAAGAATACACACAAGAACAGTACAAAAAATATCTTCATGAGCAAGAAAATCACAATGGTGTGATCACTCACCTAGAGCGAGACATTATGAAATGTGAAGTCAGGTGGGCCTTAGAAAGCATCGCTACAAACAAAGCTAGTGGAGGAGATGGAATTCCAGTTGAGGTATTTCAAGCCTTGAAAGATGATGCTGGGAAAGTGCTGTACTCAATATGCCAGCAAATTTGGAAAACTCAGCAGTGGCCACAGGACTGGACAAGGTCAGTTTTAGGTAATGCCAAAGAATGCTCAAACTACCACACAATTGCATTCATCTCACATGCTAGGAAAGTGATGCTCCAAATTCTCCAAGCCAGGCTTCAGTAATACGTGAACTCTAAACTTCCAGATGTTCAAGCTGGTTTTAGAAAAGACAGAGGAACCAGAGATCAAATTGTCAACATCCACTGGATCATTGAAAAAGCAAGAGAGTTCAAGAAAAACATCTATTTCTGTTTTATTGACTATGCCAAAGCCTTTGACTGTGTGGATCACAAGAAACTATGGATAATTCTGAAAGAGATGAGAATACCAGACTACCTGACCTGCCTATTGAGAAACCTACTTGCAGGTCAGGAAGCAACAGTTAGAACTGGACATGGAACAACAGACTGGTTCCAAATAGGAAAAGGAGTATGTCAAGGCTGTATATTGTCACCCTGCTTATTTAACTTATAAGTAGAGTACATCATGAGAAATGGTGGGCTGGAGGAAGCACAAACTGGAATCAAGATTGACGGGAGAAATCTCAATAACCTCAGATATGCAGATGACACTACCCTTATGGCAGAAAGTAAAGACGAGCTAAAATGCCTCTTGATGAAAGTCAGAGGAGAGTGAATAAGGTGGTTTCAAGCTCAACGTTCCAAAAACAAAGATCATGGCATCTGGTCCCATCACTTCATGGGAAATAGATGGGGAAACAGTGGAAACTCTCTCAGACTTCATTTTTGGGTGTTCCAAAATCATTACAGATTTCAGCCATGAAATTAAAAGACACTTACTCCTTGGAATGAAAGTTATGACCAACCTAGACAACATATTCAAAATCAGAGACATTACTTTGCTGACTAAGTTCATTCTAGTCAAGGCTATGATTTTTCCAGTGGTCATGTATGCATGTGAGAGTTGGACTGTGAGGAAATCTGTAGGATGAAGTATTGATGCTTTTGAACCATGGTGCTGGAGAAGACTTGAGAGTTTTTGGACTGCAAGGAGATACAACCAGTCCATTCTAAAGGAGATCAGTCTTGGGTGTTCTTTGGAAGTACTGATGCTAAAGCTGAAACTCCAATACTTTGGCCACCTCATGCAAAAAGTTGACTCAATGTAAAAGACTCTGATGTTGGGAGAGATTGGGTGCAGGAGGAGAAGAGGACAACAGAGGAAGAGATGGTTGGATGGCATCACTGAATCGATGGACATGAGTTTGAGTGAACTCCAGGAGTTGGTGATGGACAGGGAGGCCTGGTGTGCTGAAGTTCATGGGGTCACAAAGAGTTGGACACAACGGAATGACTGAACTAGACTGAACTGAACTGCTGTTCCATGCCCAATTCAAACTGTCTCTTCCTGACCTACATATAGATTTCTAAAGAGGTTTGTCAGGTGGTCTGGTATTCCCATCACTTTTACAATTTTCCAGTTTTTTGTGATCCACCCAGTCAAAGGCTTTGGCATAATCAATAAAACAGAAATAGATGTTTTTCTGGAATTCTCTTGATTTTTCTATGATCCAGTGGATGTTGACAGTTTGATCTGTGGGTCTTCAGCCTTTTCTAAAACCAGCTTGAACATCTAGAAGTTCATGGTTCGCGTATTGCTGAAGCCTGGCTTGGAGAATTTGGAGCATTACTTGACTAGCGTTTGAGATGAGTGCAATTGTGTGGCAGTTGAAGCATTCTTTGGTATTGCCTTTCTTTGAGATTCGAATGAAAACTGACTTTCCAGTCCTGCTGCCACTGCTGAGTTTTCCACATGTGCTGACATATTGAATGCAGCACTTTTGCAGCATCATGTTTCAAGATTTGAAATACCTCAACTGGAATTTCATCACCTCCCCTAGCTTTGTTCGTAGTGATGCTTCCTAAGGCCCACTTGACTTCACATTCCAGGACGTCTGGCTCTACGTGAGTAATCACACCGTCATGATTATCTTGGTTGTGAAGATCTTTTGTGTACAGTTCTTCTGTGTATTCTTGCCACCTCTTCTTAATATCGTCAGCTTCTTTAGGTCCATACCATTTCTGTCCTTTATCGAGCCCATCTTTGCATCAAATGTTTTCTTGGTATCTCTAATTATCTGGAAAAGATCTCTAGTTTTTCCCATTTTGTTGTTTTCCTCTATTTCTTTGCATTGATCACTGAGGAAGGCTTTCTTATCTCTTCTTACTACTCTTTGGAACTTTGCATTGAGATGCTTATATCTTTCCTTTTCTCCTTTGCTTTTTGCTTCTCTTCTTTTCACAGCTATTTGTAAGGATTCCCCAAACAGCCATTTTGCTTTTTTGTATTTCTTTTCATGGGGATGATCTTGATCTCTGTTTCCTGTACAATGTCCCAAAACTCCATCCATAGTGTTTCAGGAACACTGTCTATCAGATCTAGTCCCTTAAATCTATTTATCACTTCCACTGTATAATCATAATTAATTTGATTTAGATTAGACAGGTGGGTCATGGTGGAGAGGTCTGACAGAATGTGGTCCACTGGAGAAGGGAATGGCAAGCCACTTCAGTATTCTTGCCTTGAGAACCCCATGAACAGTATGAAAAGGCAAAATGATACAATCTGAAAGAGGAAATCCCAAGGTCTTAGGTGCCCAATATGCTACTGGATATCAGTGGAGAAATAACTCCAGACAGAATGAAGGTATGATGCCAAAGCAAAAACAATACCCAGCTGTGGATGTGACTGGTGATAGAAGCAAGGTCCGATGCTGTAAAGAGCAATATTGCATAGGAAGCTGGAATGTCAGGTCCATGAATCAAGGCAAATTGGAAGTATTCAAATAGGAGATGACAAGAGTGAACGTCAAATTGTTGGAATCAGGGAGCTAAAATGGACTGGAATGGGTGAATTTAACTCAGATGACTATTACATCTACTACTGTGGGCAGGAATCCCTTAGAAGAAATGGAGTAGCCATCATGGTCAACAAAAGAGCCCGAAATGCAGTATTTGGAAAGAATCTCAAAAATGACGGAATGATCTCTGTTTCCAAGGCAATATCACAGTAATCCAAGTCTATGCCCCAAGCAGCAACACTGAAGAAGTTGAAGTTGAATGGTTCTATGAAGACCTCCCTGACCTTTTGATACTAACACCTAAAAAAAAAAGAGGTCCTTTTCATTATAAGGGACTGGAATGCAAAATTAGGAAGTCAAGAAACACCTGGAATAACAGGCAAATTTGGCCTTGGAATATGGAATGAAGCAAGGCAAAGTCTAATAGAGTTTTGCCAAGAAAATGCACTGGTCATAGCAAACACCCTCTTCCAACAACCCAAGAGAAGCCTCTACACATGGACATCACCAGATGGTCAACACCAAAATCAGATTGATTATATTCTTTGCAGCCAAAGATGGAAAATCTCTATACAGTCAGCAAAAACATGACTGGGAGCTGTCTGTGGCTCAGACCATGAACTTCTTATTGCCAAATTCAGACTTAAATTGAAGAAAGTAGGGAAAACCTCTAGACTATTCATGTATGACCTAAATCAAATCCCTTATTATACAGTAGAAGTGAGAAATAGATCATTATGTAGTGTCCTTATTTGTCTCTTTACATTGTCTTTTTTCAAAGTCTATTTTATCTGATATGAGTATTTCTACTCCTGCTTTCTTTTGGCCTCTATTTGCATGAAATATATTTTTTCAGCCCTTCATTTTCAGTCTGTATGTGTAACTTGGTTTGAGATTGGTCTCTTGTAGACAGCATATATAAGAGTCTTGTTTTTGTATCCATTCATCCTGCCTTTTTCTTTTGGTTGGGGCATTTGACCCATTTACATTTAAGGTAATTATTGATAATTATGATCCCATTGCCATTTACTTTGTTGTATTGGGTTCGAGTTTATAGACCTTTTCTGTGTTTCCTGTTTAGAGAAGATTCTTTAGCATTTGTTGAAGAGCTGGTTTGGTGATGCTGAATTCTCTCAGCTTTTGTAAAGCTTTTGATTTCCCCTTCATATCTGAATGTGATCTTTGCTGAGTATAGTAATCTTGGTTGTAAGTTTTTCTCTTTCAACACTTTAATTTCCTTCTGTCTGAAGAGTTTTTATTGAAAGATCAGCTGTTATTCTTATGATGATCCCCTTGTGTGTTATTTGTTGCTTTTCCCTTGCTGATTTTAATATTTGCTCATTGTGCTTGATCATCGTTAGTTTGATTAATATGTGTCTTGGGATGTTTTGCATTGGGTTATCCTGTTTGTAGCCCTGGATTTCTGGGAATTTGGTGGCTATTCCCCTCCCCATTCTAGCCAAGTTTTCAACTATTATCTCCTCAAGTGTTTTCTTGTGACTTTCTTTTTGTCTTCTTTATTCTGGGACTCCTATGATTCGAATGTTGGGGCGTTTAACATTGTCCCAGAGGTCTCTGAGGTTGTTCTCATTTTTTTAAGTATTTTTTCTTCTCTTCTTCATTTATTTCCACCATTGTATCTTCTACCTCACTTACACTATCATCTTGCCTGAGTTATTCTACTGTCGGTTCCCTCCAGAGTGCTTTTGATCTCAGTTATTGCATTATTCATTATTGATTGACTTTTCTTTATTTATTCTAGGTCCTTGTTAAATATTTCTTGCATCTTTTCAATCCTTGTCTTATCAGTAAATCCATTTTGTTGTCAAGATTTTGGATCATTTGTACTATCGTTATTCTGAATTATTTTTCAGGTAGACTCGTTATCTCCTCCTCTTGCATTTGGTTTGGTGGGCATTTATCATGTTCCTTTACCTGCTGAATACTTCTTTGCCTTTTCATTTTGTTTAGATTACTGTGTTTGGGATGCCCTTTCTGTAAGCTGGAAGTTCATGGTTCCTCTTTATTGTGGAACCTGCTCCCTGTGGGTGGGGTTGGACTAGTGATTTGTTAAGGTTTCCTTGTTGTGGGAGCTTGCATCTGTGTTCTGGTAGGTGGAGCTGGATCTCTTCTCTCTGGAGTGTAATGAAATACCCAGTAGTGACTTTTGGGACGTCTATGGGTTTGGCATATCTTTGGGCAGCCTAACTTTTGTCTTTTATATTTTTTCCTGCCTCCTTTTGAAGAAAATGGGCTGCCTCTCTGGGTGCCTGGTGTCCTTCACCAGCATTCAGAAGTTGTTTTGTGGAAGTTTCTCAACATTCAAATGATCTTTTGATGAATTTGTGGGGTGGAAAGTAGTCTCCCGATCCTATTCCTCTACCATCTTGGGACTGCCTCCTAAAGATAATCTTGATAAAGGTAAAAGGTGTTTAAAAGCTGGCTTGAAACTCGACATTCAAAAAACTAAGATCATGTCATCCAATCCATCACTTCATAGCAAATAGATGGCAAAAAATGGAAACAGTAACAGATTTTATTTTACTTCACTTCAAAATCACTGTGGATGGTGACTACAGCCATGAAATTAAAAGACGTTGCTCCTTGGAAGAAAAGTTATGACAAACCTAGACAGTGTATGAAAAAGCAGAAACAGAACTTTGCTGACAAAAGTCCATATTGTCAGACCTATGGTTTTTCCAGCAGTCATGTATGGATGTGAGAGTTGGGCCATGAAGAAGCCTGAGCACTGAAGAACTGATGCTTTCAAAATGTGGTGCTGGATAAGACTCTTGAGAGTTGATTCCTTGGACAGCAAGGAGATCAAACTAGTCAATCTTAAAGGAAATTAACCCTGAATATTCATTGGAAGGACTGATGCTGAAGCTAAAGCTCCAATACTTTCGGCTACCTGATGCAAATTGCTGACTCATTGGGAAGGACCCTGATGCCAGAAAAGATTGAGAGCAGGAGGAGAAGCAGGAGACAGAGGATGAGATTGTTGGATGGCATCATCAACTCAATGGACATAAGTTTGAGTAGACTTTGGGAGATAGTGTAGGACAGGGAAGCCTGATTGCTGCAGTTCATGCGGTCACAGAGTCAGATGTGACTGAGCAACTGAACAACAACATCAGCTAGCCAATCTTGTTTATCTCGTATTATTAACATGCTGTCATCAAAACAGTAGACCAATATGATGCTCTTTGTAATGTATGAGCAGTTTAATTCCCTTCAGACAAAACTGTGGTGGAAGGATAGAAGGTTAACACAGGCATAAGGAAGACAATTAGTGTATACTTTGTCCTTTCCATGGGAATATAAACCACATTCTAGTCTCCCCTGATAGGGATGAAAATAAGGTATTCACTAATACTGTTGTGATATTGCCAAAAATAAGCCTTTCCATGTTTTTACAGAAGGTTAGGTAGTAATTGTATCTTTAATTATGTATATTATGAAAAATATAAAATGTCTTCTAATGAATAATCTACCTGGCTCAAGAAGCAGACATTACTAATAAATGTAGAGCCCTTTGTGGACTCCATCTCTATTGCACTATTCTTTACTACTTGAAATAACCACTGTCCTAATGTGATGTTATCTAAATTTCATTTACAGTTCATCACAAATGTATATACCCCTGAAAAAATAGCTTGCTTAATTTAGCACATTTTGAGCAGGATATTAATTGAATAACTCATTGTGCATTTTTCCATTCTATTTTTTTCACTCTATATTTTGTTTATCATAATTATCCTTCCTTATACAAGTAATTGTCATCTATTTTCACAGCTGTCAGGTTTTGTTTGAAAAAACCAAAATGTCCATACTTCTGCTGAGGGCAGTTTGAGTTCCTCACATTATTGCAATTCTACATATTATTTTTGTGGAGTGATTTTACACATCTTTTGGAGAAAAAAATACAAGGATCTACTTAGTTTATAGGCCAAGAAGAAAGATCTCAAGATCATGGAGTATGTATAAGTTCAAATGTACTAGGTTAGGTTAACTGCTTTCCAATGAAGTGTGTCAATTTATATTCACATCAGCAGAATGTGACAGTTCCCACTGATGCATTCCTTCATAAATATTTGCTATTCCATGACATTTATATTAAGTAATTTCCCTGATTACTAATAAAACTGACCATCTTTTAATGTACATATTTTAATTTATGTTTTTTTCTTAGTCTTCCGTTTGGCCTATTTTTAAAGATCTCTTTGTCTTTACTGTGCTGAATCATCTGTTGTGTTCTAGGAACTTCTTTTTTTATCATTATATGAAGATATAGTGATACATATGATGCTAAGGTCCCTTACATTTTGTACCAAGTAAATAAATAAGACAATGTCAGGTATTTATAAACACTTTTCTTGATAATTAAAGTAAGTTAAATTAAGATGCTTATGGGGTTTACTTATTGAAGTTGAGAGGGCAGGAAAAAATAATTTTGAGGGCTGAGGTCGAGCATCAATAATTCTACATAGGTTTCTTAAAATTTAAATTGTGTTATCAGTGCTGTATTTTTTGCTTGTTTTTTAAAAATTTTTCCTCAAACAAAAACTTTATATACCTAGATTCAATGTCGGAGAAGGCAATGGCACCCCACTCCAGTACTCTTGCCTGGAAAATCCCATGGACAGAGGAGCCTGGAATGCTGCAGTCCATGGGGTCGCTGAGGGTCGGACACGACTGAGCGACTTCCCTTGTCACTTTCATGCATTGGAGAAGGAAATGGCAACCCACTCCAGTGTTCTTGCCTGGAGAATCCCAAGGACGGGGGAACCTGGTGGGCTGCCATCTCTGGGGTCACACAGAGTCGGACACGACTGAAGTGACTTAGCAGAAGCAGTAGCAGCAGATTCAATGTGTATCTAAAGCAAATATACCTGGTTCTGCTTTTCTTACTCTTTTCACTTGTTTAGTACTCAAATCTGTTTTTCTAATATAAATCTGGATTAATAAGCTGAGTATTTCAATTACCAGTATCTAATAATGGCTTCCGTGGTAGCTCAGCTGGTAAAGAGTCCACCTGCAATGCAACAGACCCCAGTTCAATTTCTGGGTGGGGAAGATCCCCTGGAGAAGGGATAAGCTACTCACTTTAGTATTCTTGGGCTTTCCTGGCTCAGACAGTAAAGAATCTTCCTGCAAGGTAGATTCAATCCATGGGTTGGGAAGATCCCCTGGAGGAGGACATGGCAACCCACTCCAGTATACTTGCTTGGAGAATCCCCATTGACAGAGGAGTCTGTTGAGCTATAATCCATGGTGCCACATAGAGTCGGACATGAGGGAGTGACTAATAACAGTACAGAACAGATAAAACATAGCTTCCTGTTTTCTATCTAGTCAGAATATCTGGAAACTTGTGATACCTAGTATGCACTACTATCATATCCCTTCCTATCTGTACTTTGGTTTCTGCAGTATCACAGTGGGATCTACATGGCATAGCTTGTGATTTTCAGAAGCAGGCACTGAGATAGAGTTTGGCATACAGGATGTTTCCTAATGATAAACACCTATGGAAAGATGGAGAAAAAAAGCAGAGAGCAGAGAAAAAAGTTTAACTGCAATGTTGACTCAACAAAGGCTTGGTCAAATTTATATGGGGATAGCTGGAACATACATAACCCATCAGAAGAAACCCACATTGAGTCAAAGTAGCAGAGTGTTTGCACTCATACCTCAACTATTCATTGGATGTTTGCTGCTCTGGTTAGCATATGTCCTTTAATGTGATTCTCTGCAGATAAGGTATATTAAATATTATGCTGGAGCTGAAACCTGTAGGCTGTCTGCTAACAACTGAGGTAACAAGTAGTTCTTTGAGGAGAAATTTAGTTAGTGCATTTCCATGTCCATCACAATGTGATATTATGGAGGATATTCTAGCCAAAGACAAATCTTCTTCAGAAATCATTCAGTTTATAAGGGCAGAAGAAAAATAGAATCATAAGATAAGGACAAGATGACTGTATAATGTCATTTTGGCCAAGGAGTTTCCACAGAGATACACTTTTCATTACTATTGTAGTGAATCATAATGTGGCTTGGTATAGAATATCATGTCATAATCCGTTTTTTTTTTTCTCCTATCTGACTCACTTCAGATTGTGTGTGTGTGCGTGTGTGTGTGTGTGTAGAGAAAGCACCCATATATATGTTCCATTTTGCTCATATATATATATATATATATACATTGTATATTGCATTTCAATGACTATGA
>SJYF01000338.1:13684532-13695965 GCA_006410515.1 Procapra przewalskii
TAGACAAAAGGGACTTCATGAAAAATTTTAAATGTATGCATCAAAAGACACTCTCCATAGAGTAAAAAGATAATCTATACAAAGGGAGAAAATGTCTGCAAATTTTATATCTGATAAGGGATTAATATTTAGATTATACACAGAAGGCTGAAATTCAAAAACAACAATAAAAACAATCCAATTTAAAAATGGTCAAAAGATTTGAACAGACATTTACAAAGAAGATATACAAATGGTCAATAAGAACATTAAAAGATGTTCAACAACGCTAATATTTAGGGAAATGAAAATTAAAACTACAACGAGATGTCACCTCACATGCATGAGAATGGTTCCTATCAAGAGAACAGAGAACAATAAGTGTTGGTAAATATGTGGAGAAACTGAAATACTTGTGCACTACTGGAAGGAAAGTTAAATGATATAGTTATTTTGAAAATTGGGGCAGCAGTCCCCTGAAAGATTAAAAATAGAACTACAATATGATCCAGGAATTCTACGTCTGGGTATATACTCAAAAAAATTGGAAGTGGGTCTTAAAGAGAGATTTGCACACCCATGTTTATGGCAACAGTATTCACAACTGCTAAAACATAGAAGCAACGCAAATGTTTATAGCTGGAGAAATGATAATCAAGATGTTGCATATACATACAATGGAATGTAATTCAGCCTTAAAAAGGATGGAAATTTTGAAATATACTACAATATGGATACACATTGTGTAATTAGTATCAGAAACAGAAAGCAGAATGATAGTTCTCAGGGAATGGGGAAAGGGGAAAATATATCAGTACAATTATTGTTTAACAGGCATAGAATTTCAGCTTTACAAAATGAAATGTATTATGGAAATGGATAGTGGTAATGATTTCACACACTACAAATGTATTTAATATTACTAAACTTTATAATTATAAAAGGTTAAAAGGTAAATCTTATAAATAAAAAATTGGAAAAAAAATATACTGGTAAAAAAACAAAGCCAGTAATTTATTGAAAGGAAGAAAATAAAAATATTACTTCTAAAATTATATGAATGCACTTACAAAATAATATTCATAATTTTAATATAAATTTATTTATTTTAATTGGAGGTTAATTACTTTACAATATTGTATTGGTTTTTCCGTACATCAACATGAATCTGCCACAGATATACACGTGTTCCCCATCCTGCACCCCACTCCCTCCTCCCTCCCCGTACCATCCCTCTGGTTCGTCTCAGTGCACCAGCCCCAAGCATCCAGTATCATGCATCGAACCTGGACTGGCGATTCATTTCATATATGATATTATACATGTTTCAATGCCATTCTCCCAAATCATCCCACCTTCGAGTTAAAATTTTTATTTAAGTAATAAAATATGGTAGAACATGTTTAAAGAAGATGATAAATGCCTAGGAGCATAAGATAATATTGCTTCATGCTTTCCCAATATTTTATCATTCATAACTATATGAATTTGCCTCAAAGTGTCATATCATAAGTTGAAAATGGAAAGTAAATTATGTGACATTTAACTAAACCACTCCTCATGTGATGATAACTAATTAATCAAAAGTTGCTACATTTTTCTTGGAAAAGTAATTTGAAACTTTGTTATAAACTATGTTCTTTCTCCAAAAACTGGAATCCTTTATGTCCTTAAAAGTTGTAATTTACAAATTACCAATGTGTGCTCATACTTGCTAAACCATGTAGGTTAATACTTCAAGCTATTGTAACTTAGATTAAAAAATATTTATGAAATAAGATATACTAAACAAAATCTTGTAGCATTCTTCATGGCAAATGACTCTGTTATTATGGAATGCTAAGTGAAATTGAAAGTGAAGTCGCTCAGTCGTGTCCAACTCTTTGCGATCCCATGGACTGTAGTCTACCAGTCTTCTCTGTCCATGGGATTTTCCAGGCAAGAATACTGGAGTGGGTTACCATTTCCTTCTATGGAATGATAACATTGTCCTAAATAAACTGCCATTCAGATGAGTGAGTTCTATGTTAGGTGAAATCCTTTATTTATCTTTCATTGTTCGTGCTTCTGAAACGGAAAAGCACCTCTTTTACATTTGAAACAGCCATATTAAAAAAAAAAAAAAAAACCTTGAAATTCTATACCTCAAGATTGGAAGCTATATTTTTAAACATTTATGAATGGAAGAAGAGGTTTGAAGAAGTTCTTATGAAAATAACAGTCAGAGTATCTATGTGTGTGTGTGCTCAGTCATATCCAACTCTTTGTGGCCTTATGGACTATAGGCCACCAGGCTCCTCTGTACAAGGAATTCTCCAGGCAAGAATACTGGAGTGGGTTGCCATTTCCTACTCCAGGGAATCTTCCTAACCCAGGGATCAAACCTGTGTCACCTGCATCTCCTGCAGTGGCAGGCAGATTCTTTACCACTGGGCCACCTGGGAAGCTCCCTGTAGATAAAAAAATATGACCGGTCTCAATTCTTTCTTTTACTTGTTTTGGCAACTCACCTTGCTTTGGATGATGGTAATTATTTTAAGTCTTAGTCATCTGGAAAATGTGAAAAAGAATATATAGCCAACTAAATAAATAGCATTCACAAGTACACTATACAAACAAAACATAATTAAATAAATCTAAGGTGGTACTTTTCATACTGTTCATGGGGTTCTCAAGGCAAGAGTATGGAAGTGGTTTGTCATGCCCTTCTCCAGTGGACCACATTCTTTCAGAACTCTCCACCATGACCCATTCATCTTGGGTGGCACTACAAGGCATGGCTCACACTTTTATTGAGTTAGACATGGCTATGGTCCATGTGATTAGACTGGTTAGTTTTCTGTGACTGTGGTTTTCAGTCTGTCTTGCCCTCTGATGGAGAATAAGAGGCTTATGGAAGATTCCTAGTGGGAGAGACTGCATGAGTGGGAAACTAGGTCTTGTTCTGATTGGTGGGGCCATGCTCAAAAATTGTTAATCCAATTTTCTTTGATGGGTGGAGCTGTGTTCCATCCTTGCTATTTACTTGGGACCAAATTATGGTGGAAGTAATGAAGATAATGGTGACTCCCTCAAAAGATCCTATGCATGTACTGCTAAACTCAGTGCCCCCAACCCAGCAGCAAGCCACCACTGACCCACACCTCCACCAGAAATTCCTGGAAACCCACAGGCAAGTCGAGGGCAGTCTCCTGTGGGGTCACTGCTCCTTTCTTCTGGGTCCTGGTGCACAAGGTTCTGTTATGCCTTCCAAGAGTCTATTTCCCAGTCCTGTGTAAGTTCTGGCAGCTCTCAGTTCACTTCAGTTCAGTCACTCAGTGATGTCCTACTCTTTGTGACCCCACGAACTACAGCACCCCAGGCCTCCCTATCCATCACCAACTCCCGGACTTCACCCAAACTCGTGTCCATCCATTCGGTGATGCCATCCAGCCATCTCATCCTCTGTTGTCCCCTTCTCCTCCTGCCCCCAATCCCTCCCAGTATCACAGTCTTTTCCAATGAGTCAACTCTTCAAATGAGGTGGCCAAAGTACAGGTTTTTCAGCTTCAGCATCATTCCTTCCAAAGAACACTCAGGACTGATCTCCTTTAGAATGGACTGGTTGGATTTCCTTGCAGTCCAAGGGACTCTCAAGAGTCTTTCCCAACACCACAGTTCAACAGGTCATCAATTTTTCAGTGCTCAGCTTTCTTCACAGTCCAACTTTCACATCCATACATGACCACTGGAAAAACGATAGCCTTGACTAGACCGACATTTGTTGGCAAAGTAATGTCTCTGCTTTTTAATATGCTATCTAGGTTGGTCATAACTTTCCTTCCAAGGAGTAAGCATCTTTTAATTTCATGACTGCAAACACCACCTACAGTGACTTTGGAGCCCCCCAAATAAAGCCTGCCACTGTTTCTTCTGTTTCTCCATCTATTTTCCATGAAGTGATGGCATGGAGTAGCGAGAGGCCAAGAGGAGATACCCCACATCCAAGGTCAGAGAAACCCCAGTAAGACAGTAGGAGCTGGAGTGGCTGTGAGAAGATACCCCATGTTCAAGGGCAAAGGAGAAGCCCCAGAAAGATGGTAGGAGGGGCGCATTCTCACTTAGAATTAAACTTCATTCCCTCCAGAGACTCTTAAAGGGCTCAAACAAACCTTGTGTGCACCAGGACCCAGGCACCCCATAGGCTTTCCAGAATGCCATGATCTTAGTTTTCTGAATGTTGAGCTTTAAGCCAACTTTTTCACTTTCCTCTTTCACTTTCATCAAGAGGCTTTTTAGTTCCTCTTCACTTTCTGCCATAAGGATTGGTCATCTGCATGATGTACTCTGCATATAAGTTAAATAAGTAGGGTGACAATATACAGCCTTGACGTACTCCTTTTCCTATTTGGAACCAGTCTGTTGTTCCATGCCCAGTTCTAAATGGCAGCTCTTCGGTGGTGTTAATGGTAACCTCCCCCAAGAGGGTTTATGCTGTGCCTTAGTCTGCTGAACCCAGAGAGTTTGTCCCAACAGCAGACCACCGCCGACCTATACTTTCACAGGAGATGCTCAAACACAGTTCTGTCTCAGTCTCTATGGGGTGCCTGGGTCCTGGTGCACACAAGGTTTGTTTGAGCCCTTTAAGAGTCTCTGGAGGGAATGAAGTTTAATTCTAAGTGAGAATACGCCCCTCCTACCATCTTTCTGGGGCTTCTCCTTTGCCCTTGAACATGGGGTATCTTCTCACAGCCACTCCAGCTCCTACTGTCTTACTGGGGTTTCTCTGACCTTGGATGTGGGGTATCTCCTCTTGGCCTCTCGCTACTCCATGCCATCACTTCATGGAAAATAGATGGAGAAACAGAAGAAACAGTGGCAGGCTTTATTTGGGGGGCTCCAAAGTCACTGTAGGTGGTGTTTGCAGTCATGAAATTAAAAGATGCTTACTCCTTGGAAGGAAAGTTATGACCAACCTAGACAGCACATTAAAAAGCAGAGAGAGATATTACTTTGCCAACAAAGGTCCATCTAGTCAAGGCTATGGTTTTTCTCATGTGTGGATGTGAGAGTTGGACTATAAAGAAATCTGAGTGCCAAAGAATTGATGCTTTTGAAGTGTGGTGTGGAGAAGACTCTTGAGCGTCCCTTGGACTGCAAGGAGACCCAACCAGTCCATCCTAAAGAAGATCAATCCTGGGTGTTCATTGTAAAGACTGATGTTGAAGCTAAAACTCCAATATTTTGGCCACCTGATGCAAAGAGCTGACTCATTTGAAAAGACCTTGATATTGGGAAAGATTGAGGGCAGAAGGAGACGTCCCCCATTGCGGGGACGACAGAGGAGGAGATGGTTGGATGGCATCACTGACTCAATGGACATGGGTTTGGGTGGACTCGGAGTTGGTGATGGAGAGGGTGGCCTGGCGTGCTGCAGTTCGTGGGGTCCCAAAGAGTGGGATATGACTGAGCAACTGAACTGAACTGAAGAACTCATTAACTCTCTATACAAGAGGTCTGGTTTTTTTTTTTTTTTAACTATATCTGTGTGTTTCAAATGATCCCTATTATATTTTACTTATTAATTTTAAATTTATTTTTAACTGGAGGATAATTGCTTTACATTGCTAAGGTGTTTTCTGCTGTACAACAATGTGAATCAGCCATAAGTGTAGATATATCTCCTCCCTCTTGAAACTCCCTCCACCCCTATGCAATCCCTCTGGGTTATTACAGAGTGCCAGGCTGAGCTTTAGCACTCAGCTGCTGTGTTTTACAGCAGCTTCTCAATAGCTATAGCGTATATATGTCAATGCTACTCTCTCAGTCTGTCCCACCCTCTCCTTTCCATTCTGTGTCCACAATTCCATTTTCTATTATCTGTTCCACTGTTCTTTTTTCTGCATATAGGTTCATCAGTATAATTTTCCTAGATTCCATACATATGTGTTAATACATAATGCTTGTTTTTCTGACTTACTTCACTCTGTATACTACCCAAAGCAATCTAATGATTCCGTGAAATCCCTATCAAATAACTAAAGGAATTTTTCATAGATTAGGACAAACAATTTTACAATTTGTATGGAAACACAGAAGACTCCAAACAGCTAAAGCCATCTTGAGAAAGAAAGAGAGGAGGAATCATGCTCCCTGACTTCAGACAATACTACAAAGCTAATCCTACAGTAATCAAGACAGTATGGTACTGGCATAAAAACAGAAATATAGATCAATGGAAAAAGATAACCTGATAGAAAGCCCAGATATTACCTTTGACAATGAAGGAAAAATATAATAGAGAAAAGGCAGCCTCTTCAATAAGTGGTGCTGGGAAAACTGGACAGCTACATGTGGAAGAGTGAAATCAGAATACTTCCTAACACCACAGAAGGACTCATGCTGAAGATGAAGCTCTAATACTTTGGCCACCTGATGCAAAGAGCTGACTCATTGGAAAAGACCCTGATACTGGGAACGATTGAAGGCAAGAGGAGAAGGGGGCAACAGAGGATGAGATGGTTGGAAGGCATCACTGAATCAATGGATATGAGTTTGAGGAAATTCAGGGAGATAGTGAAGGACAGAGAAGCCTGGCATGCTGCAGTTCATGGTGTCACAAAGAGTCAGAAACCAATTAGTGACTGAACACCACCACCATATACAAAAATAAACTCAAAATGGATTAAAGACCTAAATGTAAGGCCAGAAACTATAAAACTCTTAGCTAAACATAGGCAGAATGCTCTTTGACATAAATCACAGCAAGATCCTCTTTGACCCAGCTTCTAGATTCATGACTATAAAAACAAAAATAAAGAAATGGGACTAAATTAAACTTAAAAGTTTCTGCACAGCAAAGGAAACTCTAAACAAGATAAAAAGACAACCCTCAGGATGGAGAGAATAACTGTAAATGAAGCAACTTGTCATGGATTAATCTCCAAAATATACAAGCAGCTCATGCAGCTCAGTATCAGAAAATTAACACATTTAAAAATCAGATTAGAGCATAATTTATTTACTAAAATTCATACTTTTATGGTGTACATTTCTATGAATTTTAATAAACTTTCCCTATCATTTAACTATCACCATTTTCAAGATACAGAATATTTCCATTACCTCCAAACTTCCTTTTTGTCCCATTTAGTCAAGTCTCTAGCTCCACCTTCAACCCTGAAACAAGTCATTTCTTTTCTTTTCTTTTACATTTTCCAGAATATCATAGACACTGAATCACAAAGCACTTCCAACCTCTTGAGTCCAACTTCTTTCTCTTAGCAACACATTTTTGAGATGTGTTAGTAGTTTGTTCCTTTTTTATTGCTCAGTAGCAATTCTGTTACATGGATGAGCCAAAATGTGCTTATCCATTCTATAGTTAATGGCAGTTACATATTTCAGTTTTAGGAAATTATAAAAATGCTGTTAGCAACATTAAAGACCTTTGTTTTGAACATAATTTTTTATTTTTGTTGACAAAGTACCTAGGCATGGGATCAGTGGGTCATATGATAAGTCTATGTTCAACTTTATAAAAACCTGAGAATTGTTCTCCAAAGTATGCCTTTTTTCACTTAAGCCAACAATAAATGAGAATTCTAATTGCTTCAAATCTTATCAGTAATTGGTATTGTCATTTTGAGCCATTCTAGTACGTGTTGTGGGATTTTACGGGTGATGCCAATGATAAAGAACCTGCCTGCCAATGTAGGAGACCTCAGGAAGATACACTGGAGAAGGGCATGGCAACCCACTCCAATATTCTTGCCAGGAGAATTCCATGGACAGAGGAACATAAAGGGCTACACTCCATGGGGTTCCAGAGTCAGGGATGACTGAGGGTCTGAGCAATATGTTGTATCTTCTGTTTTAGATTAGCTTTTTTTTTTTTTTTCCTTAAATCATGACGTTAAGCATCTTTCTGCATGTTTGTCATCCATACATCTTCTCTGGCAAAACTGCAGTTCAAATCTTCTAGCTTATTTTTATTTAAAATTTAACTAATTTGTTTCCTTATTAATGAGAGCTCTGAATATATTCTGGAAATGAAACATATATCAGATGTGTGTTATGCAAAAGTTGCTTTTTTTAGCTTAGGCTTTTTCTTTCCATTTTCTTAAGTGTCTTTCAAAGAACATGGAATTTTAATATTAATAAAGTCGTACTTAGCAATTCGCATTACATCTCTTTCATAAAAATAAACTTAGAAATTTCAACCAGGTGTACCGTCTTCACAATGGCATCTTGTGAAATAGCTAGTTGCCTTAAACTTCAGCTCAGTTCAGTTTAGTTCAGTCACTCAGTCGTACCTGATTCTTTGCGACCACATGGACTGCAGCATGCCAGGCTTCCCTGTTTGTTCCTAACGCCAGGAGCATGCTCAAACTCATGTCCATCAAGTCGCTGATGCCATCCAACCATCTCATGCTCTGTTGTCCCCTTCTCTTGCCTTCAATCTTACCCAGCATCAGGGTCCTTTCCAATGAATCAGTTCTTCGCATCAGGTGGCCAAAGTATTGTAGTTTCAGCTTCAGCATTAGTCTTTAATGAATATTCAGGACTGATTTCCTTTAGGATGAGCTGGTTTGATCTCCTTGCTATCCAAGGGACTCTCAAGAGTCTTCTCCAACACCACAGTTAAAAAGCATCAATTCTTTGGCTTTCTTTATAGTCCAGCTCTCACACCCATACATGACTACTGGTAAAACCATACCAATATGGTACGACTAGCTTTGACTAGACATATTAGTCATTGGGATCAAGACTTCTCTTGTCTAAACAAATAACCAGGTAATCTAAGAGTGTCATTCTCATCACTATTTTAGTATTGAAGTCACAAATATTGTTTCTGCATCTACTGAATATTTAAAAATTAAAACTCACATTATTCCATTTTATTTTTTTATCTGTGATATAAGTTCAATTCAGTCACTCAGTAGAGTCCGACTCTTTGCAACCCCATGAATCACAGCACGCCAGGCCTTGCTGTCCATTACCAACTCCTGGAGTTCACTCAAACTCACGTCCATCAAGTCTGTGATGCCATCCAGCCATCTCATCCTCTGTCATCCCTTTCTCCTCCTGCTGCTAATCCCTTCAAGTATCAGAGTCTTTTCCAGTGAGTCAACTCTTCACATGAGATGGCCAAAGTACTGAAGTTTCAGCTTCAGCATCATTCCTTCCAAAGAAATCCCAGGGCTGGTCTCCTTCAGAATAGACTGGTTGGATTCTCCTTGCAGTCCAAGGGACTTTCGAGAGTCTTCTCCAAAACCACAGTTCAAAAGTATCAATTCTTGGGCGCTCAGCTTTCTGCACAGTCCAACTCTCACATCCATACATGACCACTGGAAAAACCATAGCCTTGACTAGATGGACATTTTTTGGCAAAGTAATGTCTCTGCTTTTTAATATGCTGTCCCTGTTGGTGATAACTTTCCTTCCAAGAAGAAAGTGTCTTTTAATTTCATGGCTGCAATCACCATCTGCAGTGATTTTGGAGCCCCCCCAAATAAAGTCTGACACTGTTTCCACTATTCCCCGTCTATTTGCCATGAAGTGATGGGACCGGATGCCATGATCTTCGTTTTCTGAATGTTGAGCTTTAAGTCACCTTATTCACTCTCCTCTTTCACCTTCAGCAAGAGGCTTTATAGTTCCTCTTCACTTTCTGCCATAAGGGTGGTATCATCTGCATATCTGAGGTTATTGATATTTCTCCTGGCAATCTTGATTCCAGCTTGTGCTTCTTTCAGCCCAGTGTTCCTCATGATGTACTCTGCATATAAGTTAAATATGTAGGGTGACAATATCCAGCCTTGACGTACTCCTTTTCCAATTTCGAACAAGTCTGTTGTTCCATGTCCAGTTCTAACTGTTGCTTCCTGACCTGCATATAGGTTTCTCAAGAGGCAGGTCAAGTGGTCTGGTATTCCCATCTCTTTCAGAATTTTCCACAGTTTATTGTGATCCACACAGTCAAAGGCTTTGGGATAGTTAATAAAGCAGAATTAGATGTTTTTCTGGAACTCTCTTGCTTTTTCCATGATCCAGCAGATGTTGGCAATTTGATTTCTGGTTCCTCTGCCTTTTCTAAAACCAGCTTGAATATCTGGAAGTTCACGGTTCATGTATTTCTGAAGCCTGGCTTGGAGAGTTTGGAGCATTACTTTAATAGTGTGTGAGATGAGTGCACTTGTGTGGTAGTTGGAGCATTCTTTGGCATTGCCTTTCTTTGGGATTGGAATGAAAACTGATCTTTTCCAGTCCTGTGGCCACTGCTGAGTTTCCCAAATTTGCTGGCATCTTGAGAGCAGCACTTTCACAGCATCATCTTTCAGGATTTGAAATAGCTCAACTGGAATTCCATCACCTCCACTAGCTTTGTTTGTAGTGATGCTCTCTCATGCCCACTTGACTTCACATTCCAGGATGTCTGGCTCTAGGTGAGTATCACACCATTGTGATTATCTTGATCATGAAAATCTTTTTTGTACAGTTCTTCTGTGTATTCTTGCCACCTCTTCTTAGTATCTTATGCTTCTCTTATGTCCATGCCGTTTCTGTCCTTTATTGAGCCCATCTTTGCATGAAATGTTCCCTGGTGTCTCTAATTTTCTTGAAGAGATCTCTAGTCTTTCCCATTCTGTTATTTTCCTCTATTTCTTTGCATTGATCACAGAGGAAGTCTTTCTTATCTCTTCTTGCTGTTCTTTGGAACTCTGCATTCAGATGCTTGTATCTTTCCTTTTCTCCTTTGCTTTTTGCTTCTCTTCTTTTCACAGCTATTTATAAGGCCTCCTCAGAAGGCCATTTTGCTTTTTTGCATTTCTTTTCCATGGGGAACGTCTTGATCCCTGTCTCCTATACAGTGTCATGGACCTTTGTCCATAGTTCATCAGGCACTCTATCTATCAGATCTGGTCCCTTAATTCTATTTCTCACTTCCACTGTAAGGGATTTGATTTAGGTCATATCTGAATGGTCTAGTGGTTTTCACTACTTTCTTCAATTTCAGTCTGAATTTGGCATTAAGGAGGATATAGTTGTTATCAAAATCCAGCTCATGCAGTTTTAAAGTCAGACCTATTCCTCAGGGAGAGTTAAGATCATCAATTCTGTATATGTGGCCCCAAATCAGCAGTAGAAATATCACCTGAAAATTTATTACAAATGCAAATTTCTGAACCCAGTTCCAGAGCTACTGAAGTAGAATATAAACGCTAAGGATGTAGCCCAGAAATCAGTGTTTTAATGAACTTCCTCCATCATTACTTTGTGTGTTAAAATTTAAAATTTAAGAATCACTGATAAGAGTATACCTATGTTTATGTTTAGCAATCTTGTTTATTTTTATCCTTTGAGTTCTGGGTTTGATGATGGGGGAGTTTTGTTTTGTTTTTTTTTGCTGGAGGGTCAATTAAATTTATGAACTTAAATAACTTACAGTATTTCCAAATACTATAAATTATG
>SJYF01000338.1:13700012-13731581 GCA_006410515.1 Procapra przewalskii
TGAAACAACTGACAAACAACTAATCTCAAAGATATACAAGCATCTTATGCAGCTCAACTCCAGAAAAATAAACGACCCAATCAAAAACTGGGCCAAAGAACTAAATAGATATTTTTTTTCTTCTGATATTACAACACTGTCACGATTACTATAGTGATATAGTAATTCTTGAAGTCAGGAGCATAAGTCTTCCAACTTTGTTGTTTTTCTTCAATATTGTATTGGCTATGCTGAGTCTCTTGCCACCCTATCAGAATGGCCAAAATCCAGAATACTGACTGCTAAAATGGTGGCAAGAATGTGGAGAAAGAAGAACACTCATGCTTTGCTGATGGGAATGCAAAATGGTACATCCTCTTTGAAAGATAACATGATATTTTTGAGAAACTAAACATACTTTTACCATAATATCCAGCAAGCATGCTCCTTAGTATTAACCCAAAGGCATTGGAAACTTGTGCCCACAAAAAAACGTGATATTTAAACTATATGCTAATACTTGCAAAAGTTAATGTTACAGTTTTATTCATAAATGTCAAAATTCAGAAGCAATATAGATGCCAATCAGTAGATGTATGGATTAATAAGATGTGGTATTATCTATTGCTGGTAAATTTAATGTTAGTTGTGAAAGAATTCAGAGACAAGCAAGGATGTTATTTAAGCAAGTGAAAGTTTATTTAAGCAAGGATATGGTGTCAGAGGGCCTTCCCAGTTGGCTCTAGTGCTAAAGAACCCATCTGCCAATGCAGGAGAGGTAAAGAGACACAGGTATGAACGCTGAGTTGGGAAGATATTATGGAGGAGGGCATGGCAACCCACTCCAGTACTCTTGCCTGGAGAATCTTATGGACAGAGCAGCCTGGTGGCCTATATAGTTCATGGGATCATAAAAAAGGCAGACACAACTTAGCAACTAAACAGCAACAATATGTACACTTTTTAAAGATGTAATGCTATTTCACACTTAACAGAATACAACATAGTAAAATATAACTTTCACATGAAGTGTAAAACCAAAACTTTCATGTAATTCACTTTATTGTTGGTATGGAACTGAACTCACTATATCTGAGGTGGGCTTGCATAATGTAAATCTTTTCTATGACACTGGAAGCTTCACACTGATAATGAAACAGGAAGGAAGGAGGCAGGGCACAATCTTTTTTTAAAAATGACATAGTTATAGGGTGTAACCAAAACTGGTTAGAACCAACTACGTCCAAGATTTGAACTCCCTTAGACCTGGAGGCTCATTATATGCACACTGTAATACATTAGCATCTAAAGGACACATCTACACTTGCCATGACAGTTCTGAAGCCAAGTATAAGTGTCCAAAAAGTGGGTGGTGGCCCAATCCCTGGAAATTCCTGCCCTTTCCTCAAAATAGTTGGGATAATCCTCCCACTTATGATCCTATGAAATTACCCAGCCCATAAATATCTAACCATGCCATATCTCTGGACCTCACACTTTCTGAGATGGCCCACACTCTTTCTGTAGAGTATGTTTTCGCCAAGGTTGTTCTTACCTTTTGAGACAGATCACATTCTGTCTATGGAATGTGAATCTCTCTTAATGAAACCACTGCTTACCTATCACTTTGTTTCTTACTGAAATGAATTCTTTCTGCCATGAGATATAAAGAACCTGAGTTTCATTAAGCCCTTGATTAAAAGACAGTGGGTTTGGACTTTTCTGGTGGCACTGTGGTTAAGAATCTGCCTGCCAATGCAGGGGACACAGGTGCAATTTCTGATCTGAGAAGATTCCACATGCAGTGGAGAAGCTAGGCCCATGTGCCCCAACTACCTCACACACTGCAACAATTAAGCCTGAATATTGCAGCTACCGAAGACTGCACATCTAGAGCCTTTGTACAACAACAAGACAGGCCACTGCAATGAGATACCTGCACACAGCAATGAAGAGTAGCCCTTGATCACCACAACTAGAGAAAGCCCATGCAAAGCAAAGGAGACCCAGCATAGACCAAAAAAAACAGAGAGTGGGTAAGTCCCAATCTGAATTTTGACTAGGTTCAAGTTCTAGCCCATAGCATCCAGTCCTGGCCTGTGAATTCAAGACTCACCTGAGTTGTGTGGCTTCAATAAGGCACAAAACATGGAAACTGTCAGATTTCATTTCCTTGGGTTCCAAATTCAATGTGGATGGTGACTGTAGCCACAAAATTCAAAGATGCTTGCTCCTTGGAAGAAAAGCTATGACAAATCTAGGCAGTGTATTAAAGAGCAGAGATATCACTTGGCCAATAAAGCTCCATATAGTCAAAGTTAGTTTTTCCCAGCAATCATATATGGATGTGAGAGTTGGACCGTAAAGAAGGCTCAAAAGTGAAAGTGAAAGTCACTCAGTTCTGTCTGACTCTTTGCGACCCCATGAACTCCAGATGTTCAAGCTGGTTTTAGAATAGGCAGAGGAACCAGAGATCAAATTGCCAACATCAGCTGGATCATGGAAAAAGCAAGAGAATTCCAGAAAAACATCTAATTCTGCTTTATTGACTATGCTAAAGCCTTTGACTGTGTGGATCACAATAAACTGTGGAAAATTCTGAAAGAGATGGGAATACCAGACCACCTGACCTGCCTCTTGAAAAACCTATATGCAGGTCAGGAAGCAACAGTTAGAACTGGACATGGAACAACAGACTGGTTCTAAATGGGAAAAGGTGTATGTCAAGGCTGTATGTATATGTTCACCCTGCCTATTTAACTTATATACAGACTACATCATGAGAAACGCTGGACTGAAGAAGTACAAGCTGGAATCAAGGTTGCCAGGAGAAATATCAATAACCTCAGATATGCAGATGACACCACCCTTATGGCAGAAAGTGAGGAAGAATTAAAGAGCCTCTTGATGAAAGTGAAAGAGGAGAGTGAAAAAGTTGGCTTAAAGCTCAACATTCAGAAAATGAAGATCATGACATCTGGACCCATCACTTCATGGGAAATAGATGGGGAAACAATGTCAGACTATTTTGGGGGTCTCGAAAATCACTGAAGATGGTGATTGCAGCCATGAAATTAAAAGCACTTACTCCTTGGAAGGAAAGTTATGACCTACCTAGATAGCATATTAAAAAGCAGAGATGTTACATTGCCAACAAATGTCCGTCTAGTCAAGGCTATGGTTTTTCCAGTAGTCATGTATGGTTGTGAGAGTTGGACTGTGAAGAAAGCTGAGCATCGAAGAATTGGTGCTTTTGAACTGTAGTGTTGGAGAAGACTCTTGAGAGTCCCTTGGACTGCAAGGAGATCCAACCAGTCCATTCTAAAGGAGTTCATTCCTGGGTGTTCTTTGGAAGCATTGATGCTAAAGCTGAAACTCCAATACTTTGGCCACCTCATGTGAAAAGTTGACTCATTGGAAAAGACTCTGAATCTGGGAGGGATTGGGGTCAGGAGGAGAAGGGGACAACAGAGGATGAGATGGCTGGATGGCATCACCGACTCGATGGACGTGAGTCTGAGTGAACTCCGGAGTTGCTGATGCACAGGGAGGCCTGGCGTGCTGCAGTTCATGGGGTTGCAAAGAATCGGACATGACTGAGTGACTGAACTGAACGGAACTGAACTCTACACTCCATGGAATTCTCCAGGGCAGAATACTGAAGTGGGTAGCCTTTCCCTTCTCCAGGGAATCTTCTCACCCCAGGGATCAAACCCAGGTCTCCGGAATCGCAAGCTGATTCTTTATTAGCTGAGCCACAAGGGAAGCCCAAGAATACTGGAGTGGGTAGCCTATTCCTAATTCAGCGGATCTTCCTGTCCCAGGAATCTAACCAGGTTCTCCTTAGTTGCAGTCAGATTCTTTACCGATTGAGGTATCAGAGAAGGCCAAAGAAGGCTGAGCACTGAAGAACTGATGCTTTCAAACTGTGGTCGTGGAGAAGATTGTTTACAGTGCCTTGGACTGCAAGGAGATCAAACCAGTCAATCCTAAAGGAAATTAATCCTGAATATTCTTGAAAGGGCGGATCCTGAAACTGAAGCTCCAATACTTTGGCCACCTGATGCAAAGATCCAAACCATTGGAAAAGACCCTGTTGCTGGGAAAGACTGAGGGCAAGAGGAGAAGTGGGCTACAGAGGATGAGTTGTTTGGATGGCATCACTGACTCAATGGTCATGAGTCTGAGCAAACTCAGGGAGATAGTGAAAGACAGGGAAGCTCAGCATGCTGCAGTTCATGAGGTTGCAAAGTGTCAGACACAACAACCAAACAACAATTAAGTACAGTGCTTGAAAACTGTAGGAATTAAGTGAAAGATAGTTGAATTAATAAACAAAAAAATCTATATAGACAGGAATCAAACTATTTCATTGAAGTAAAAAAAAAGGTATGCTTGATATAAATATTTGCCAAAACTCATAAGTAAAGTCATATTGTGTTTTGTTATTCTGAATTTAAGTGAAAGAGGCAAGGTTAAAAACAATTCATGAAATCCTAAAGAAATTAAAAATGGCATAATAACATTTGCTAGAGTTTATGAACATATTGGCTTTCATGTGTATACATTTTTCAAATTTTATTTGTTCTTTTAAATTTCTATTATTAGAGTTCATTGTACCANNNATTGTACCACTTAAATGCATTTTACATATTTTTAGTTGTATGTACATATGTAAACATATCTAAAATTTCTCCTGTAATAAAAATGCTTAGACATACATAAACATAGTTTATCCAGTGACTTAATTCTAATTTCAACTTCAGCAGTTACAATTATTCCTTTGCATGCGAACTCAGGCTTCATAAGCAGTGAATTGAAGCAATCAGAATCCTATAATGGAAACTTGTGCACACTCTCTTACACCTATCAAATAATTAGCATAGTTAAGCAATTTTGTGAATGTTCATTCAGTGAATATTCATTCAGTGAATGTTCTTATAAATTTCTAATCTTCTAGTAAACTATTGCTTTCAGGATAGATCATAAATCTATATTTTCTAGTCAGTCTTTTAATTTTTTTCAATTAGTAGCCAATAATTTCTACCCTCTGTTGTTGTTTGCTTAACATATTTAGAGAGAGTTTAGGGAAACAGAAAAAGGCAAACAGAAAATGTATTTATATACTATATATAAGAATACAAAAGTATTAAATGTTTCTCTAAAGCTGAGTTAGATGTATAAACTGATAAGGGTTTGTGGGTAGAAATTTCCATTTTGTTTCAGTCCTTTCTGTCTTGTGAAAGTGTTGATTCACATACTGCTCAACATCTTATTTTATTAATTTAATACATAGACCTTACTACCTGAAATGCCCTTTCAATCTTCAAGTCTCTTATATGGTTTGAAAAATATGTTTATATGAGTATGTAGCATTTACTATTTCAGGCTTCCCTGGGCTCAGTTTGTAAAAAATCTGGCTGCAATGCCGGAGACCCATGTTCAATCTCTGGGTTGGGAAGATTCTATGGAAAAGGAAATGGCAACCCTCTCTAGTATTCTTGCCTGGAGGATTCTATGGACAGAGAAGGCTGGTGGGCTACACCCCATGGAGTTACAAAGAGTTGGACACGAAGCAAGAGAATTCTAGAAAAACATCTACTTCTGCTTTATTGACTATGCCAAAGGCTTTGACTGTGTGGATCACACCAAACTGTTTAAAATTCTTAAAGACATGGGAATACCAGAGCTGCCTCCTGAGAAATCTGTATGTGGGTCAAGAACCAACAGTTAGAAATGGAAATGGAACAACAGACTGGTTCCAAACTGGGAAAGGAGAATGTCAATGTCGTATATTGTCACTCTGCTTATTTAACTCTTGGGAAATCCAGGGCTGGATAAAGCACAAGCTTAAATCAATATTGCCAGGTGAAATATCAATAATCTCAGATATGCAGATGACACATCCTTACGGTAGAAATTGAAGAGGAAGTAAAGAGTTTCTTGATAAAAATGAAAGAGGAGAGTGAAAAAGGTGCCTTAAAACTCAATATTCAAAAAACTAAGATCTTGGCATTTGGTCTCCTCACATTATGGCAAATAAATGGGAAAACAATAGAAACAGTGACAGACTTTATTTTCTTGGGCTCCAAAATCACAGCAAATAGTGACTACAGCCATGAAATTAAAAGACACTTGCTCCTTTGAAGAAAAATTATGACCAACCTAGAAAGCATATTAAAAAGTAGAGACATTACTTTACCAACAAATGTCCACCTAGTCAAAGCCGTGGCTTTTCCAGGAGTCATGTATTGATGTGAGAGTTAGACCATAAAGAATGTTGAGTGCCAAGGAATTGACACTTCTGAACTGTGGTGTTAGAGAAGACTCTTGAGAGTCCCTTGGATTGCAAGGAAGTCAAACCAATCAATCCTAAAGGAAATCAATCCTGAATAATCATTGAAAGGACTGATTATGAAGCTGAAGCTACATTACTTTGGCCATCTGATTGAAAAATGGACTCACTGGAAAAACCCTGATGCTGGGAAGGACTGAAGTCAGGGGGAGAAGGGGACAATTGAGCAACAGACAGTTGGATGGCATCACCGACTTGATAGCCATGAGTTTGAGCAAGGTCCAAGAGTTGGTGATGGACAGGGATGTTTGGCATGCTGCAATTGATGGGGTTGCAAGAGTTGGACATGACTGAGTGACTGAACTGAACTGATTTACTACTTTTAAGTCTTTATGTTTTACCCTCCTGATTAATACTGAGTAAATTTTTAAAGACATTGTGTTATTTATGCTAGTAATAAGATTTTACCTCTGAGATATAAATTTCTATACTTTTTAGAATAAATTATAAAATTTCTATGAGTAATATGGCTAAAAGAATAAAATGCAGTACTTGTGTACAAGCTAGTTGATTTTAGATGTATTCAGATGACAGCCCCCTTATGGCAGAAAGCGAGGAACTAAAAAGCCTCTTGATGAAAGTGAAAGAGGAGAGTGAAACAGTTGGCTTTAAGCTCAACATTCAGAAAATGAAGACCATGGCATCTGGACCCATCACTTCATGGAATATAAATGGGGAAACAGAGGCAACAGTGTCAGACTTTATTTTTCTGGGCTCCAAAATCACAGCAGATGGTGATTGCAGCCATGAAATTAAAAGACGCTTACTCCTTGGAAGAAAAGTTATGACCTACCTAGATAGCATATTCAAAAGCAGAGACATTACTTTGCCAACTAAGGTTCATCCAGTCAAGGCTATGGTTTTTCCTGTGGTCATGTATGGATGTGAGAGTTGGACTGTGAAGAAGGCTGAGCATCGAAGAACTGATGCTTTTGAATTGTGGTGTTGGAGAAGACTCTTGAGAGTCCCTTGGACTGCAAGGAGATCCAACCAGTCCATTCTAAAGGAGATCAGCCCTGGGATTTCTTTGGAAGGAATGATGCTAAAGCTAAAACTCCAGTACTTTGGCCACCTCATGTGAAGAGTTGACTCATTGGAAAAGACTCTCATGCTGGGAGGGATTGTGATCAGGAGGAGAAGGGGACGACAGAGGATGAGATGGCTGGATGGTATCATGGACTCAATAGACGTGAGTTTGAGTGAACTCCGGGAGTTGGTGATAGACAGGGAGGCCTGGCGTGCTGCAATTCATGGGGTCGCAAAGAGTCAAACACGACAGCGACTGAACTGAACTGAGAGTTTTGAGCAATAAAGATGATAATGTTTCTTGCAAAAGATAAACGTGAAGATTGACATGACAAGTAATTTCAGATTTTTATTTTTAAAAAGAACAATTAATGTAAAAATATAATTTGATTATTTTTGCCTCATTTAACTGTACTGGTAAGCTTGATTAAAAATGCACAATTTTAAATATTGTTTCATAGAAGACAAGAGAGAGAAACGCAACCAAACGTCATTTTATCCATGTGCTCAGTTGCTATAGTCATGTCCAAATCTTTGAGACCCCACAGACTGAAGCCTGACAGGCTCCTCTGTTCCTGGAATTTTCCAGGCAAGAATACTGTAGTGGTTTGCCATTTCCTATTCCAATTTTATCCATATATATTGCCAAAATGTAATCCCTTCATGGAAACATTTTTTGAGAAGATGTCTATTGTAATAAGTTGATTATTTTTTAAGTGCCTTAAGCTAGATCAATTATTATTATAATTATAATGCAGTCTCACATTGTTTTTATATCAATAATTTTAAAACAGCGGTCAATTTTGGACATCAGGTGGGCCTAAGACTTTCAGAAAAGAACCCCTCCCACCCTTCTGTGTTCCAAAGGAGCAAACTGTTTTCATCTAACCACATCCACCCTTCTGATGATTCACTTTCTACTCCTCCCTATAACTACCCTGTGAATCATGGATGACTATTTTGGTGCCAAGCCTATTAACCTCCTTTTATCTGAGAGGTTCATCATTAATAAATGTTCTCTATATTGCAATAGCCTGAATAAAATCAACTCCTCACTGTCCAGTACATATTGATTTTGCAAAGAGAAGGACAGGTTACAATATAAATAAGAGATGTATTCATTTATATGATAATTCTCATAAACTTTCATATATCTGTACACATGTATACACCCAGACACTCAGTTTAAGGTAACTAAATACATGAACAGATTGAGTAGAAATAGACAATTTCAATTTCTTCAACTAATTATAATTTTTAAGACATTCCAACAGAAAAACCCCTTGAAATCTTAGAATTTTTCCCTTTGAATTCATCCAACATCATTTGCCTTTAAATTTCTAGCATCACAAAAAAGGCAAGGTTCTAATGAATAATCTAAATTACAAGTAACAAATTCAGATCTACCTAAAAAGTTACATTATTATTTTTTTTTATTTCCCTGCTGAAGGCATGTAGAAATAAGGCTCAGAGTTTGCATAGTAACAACAGTAACACACTGAAGTCATACTGAGGAAATTAATTTCATCCTACTAAAGAGATTAGAGGGAAGACATGTGAGTTTCTTAGCCAACCTTTGTACTCAAACTTTAAATTCCAAAAGAGAAATGTTGTGTCTCATAACTTCCTCTCTTCTAGCAACCACAGTATTGGAATTCAAGTTGCTAACTTTCTAAAATTCTCTTTTCAAATAGTGATGGAATAAGATGAAGAAAAGTTGCAGTAAATATATATATAAGGACAAAAATATGTATGTAATGTAGAAGTCTGCACAACTACAACCATCTAGAATAGAAGGGGAAAGGGTTTCAAAGATCCAATAAACTTAAAAATCAATTACTATGTTTTCAATCAATTCAAAATTTTGTTCCCTTAATAATATATTGAAATGATTTAAATAATTAAATGTTTCTTATAGTTGGCAAAGCAACAATAGTTATAAAGAACAGCAAAACAATAAACAGTACATAGAAATCACTCTTACAGAAAAACTTCTGGAAATTATATCACCAAATGAATAGACTATAACAAAAAAATTCCTAATAATTATTGTTTGAAATTAAATTTTAAAAACTGAAAAATTCTTAAAAATTCTTATATTTCCTCCTTAGGAAAGAAGGGCTGCCAAATAAGATACAAATATATTCATTTACATTCATCAATGAATATAAGAAAGTAATTTTCTTTTTCCTATTAAACTAGACATATATTTACATATTTATTGCAAAGCATTGCACTTACATAGGATTTGACTAACATAATAGCCACAGGAGGTATAATCCTTGTAATATTTTTAAAGGACATCCCCATATCACATATTAAAACAAGTGCTGAAACACGAAAAAAAAATAAAGGACAAGTGGGAATACAATATGAAACAATACAATTTTTTAAAAATTTACTAAATCTACTAAATACAGTCCATTGCAGTAATGTAGGGAAGTGTCAAAGCCTCAAGTTAGAATCTTATGTGACCACTCAGTTATAGATTGACCCATGGCACTGAGTGTACCTAAAAATCTATAGAGCAACTATTGTCCTTCACTATACACAGAAAACACCTTGAAAGTATGTGACTCTGTTTAAAAAATCTGTACTGTTAGAGAAAAAAATTAAAGTTTTTTATCCTAAAGCCCCAATATTCATTTGCAGTTGTAGAATATCCCTTTAGAATAAGAAATAGTAGAGCTGGTAAATTGTGACATTGTTCTATCATATTCAAGTAAGTGTTATTAAGATATGTATAAACTTTCTATTAGATACATTATCCAATTGCTACAAATAAGACTAAAGCTTAAACATTTTGTTAGGAAACACTGCAGAGTTTCACAAATAGAACTGAGGAAAGTTCAGGAAAAATGAGAGGCTAAAGGATAGCATATACAAATGGCAAGGAATGACGGAATTGGGGCAAGTGAATATAGCTAAACTGTTTGATCGTTTCAGATACATATTTGCCTTAGTGGAATGAAATCATACCTCCAGGATAATAGAGACATTTAAATTTTTTTCAATTTTCTCATATCTTATTTCAATGTTAATTACTTATCCATTTCAAATAAATTATGCTCAATGGAGCATTTTATTTTGATTCAGATTTTACAATCTGGTGCTCATTATGTAAAATATGCAAGTCACAGCCTTGTCCTTCAGAAATCCATTAGAGAAAAGATTTCTGAAAGGAAATTTCTTAAGTAAAATATAGATAAAAGCAAACAAGCAAAATTTATGTTTTTGTTAAATACATTGAGCTTTCACTTTGTATGGTAATGTGGGATCATAAAAATGTAAACACTGAAACTATGCAAAGCAATTTTAATAATCAGTGGGAAGATTATTATTGTTCCATGACTTTTAATAAATTTTTGTTAAAACAATGAAAATTCCTATACTGTTGGTTATAAATGTATTATGGAAATGAAAAGTAAAATAAAACTAGTATTTGTTTTCATGCTAAGTTTCTTCAGTCGTGTCTGATTCTTTGCAACCCTATGAACTGTAGCCCTCCAGGCTCCACTCTCCATGGGATTTTCCAGGCAAGAATACTGGAGTAAGTTGCCATATCCTCCTCGAAGGGAGATTTCCAACCCAGGCATGGAACCCATGTCTCTTAAGTCTCCTGCATTGGCAGGTGGGTTCTTTACCACTAGCCCGGCCTGTGAAGTAATACACTGTAATTTAAAACACTGGAAACAAAGAGCCTAAAAATGTTTTATTTCATTATTTTAAATACTTATCAGGAATTGTACTATGATTGCATTCTTCTTGCAGTATAACTTAAAATACTAAGCTAATATCTTTTTTATGCTTTAGCAAAATGTCATACTTCTAAGTTTGAATCAGCTACAGATATTTTGTGTTTTGCACTTAAAAAAAATAGAGTTGTAGCTAACATAATATTGTGTGAGTTTTTAAGGTGCATATTGTGTTAATTTCCACAATGGCTTTATCGAACACCTCTATCACATCACCTAATTATCCTTGTACTTTCTCAAACAGCATGTATGTAGAGGTAATGGATGTTTATTTTTACTTGTGTTGAATTAAATGCTTTGTTAGTTTCTGCCGCTGCTGTTACTGCTGCTAAGCCACTTCAGTCGTGTCCAACTCTGTGCGACCTCAGAGATGGCAGTCCACCAGGCTCCCTGTCTCTGGGATTCTCCAGGCAAGAACACTGGAGTGGGTTGCCATTTCCTTCCCTAATGCATGAAAGTAAAAAGTGAAAGTGAAGTCGCTCAATCGTGTCTGACTCTTAGCGACCCTATGGACTGCAGCCCACCAGGCTCCTCCGTCCATGGATTTTCCAGGCAAGAACACTGGAGTGAGTTGCCATTTCCTTCTTCAATGCATGAAAGTGAAAAGTGAAAATGAAGTCAGTCGTGTCTGACTCTTAGCGACCCCATGGACTACAGCCTACCGGGCTCTTCCGTCCATGGGATTTCCCAGGCATGAGTACTGGAGTGGGTTGCCACTGCCTTGGTAAAGTGATTTAATTATACACACACACATATATATTTCAGACTTTTTCCATTATTGGTTATTACAAGGTATTGAAGAATTTTCTATGTGATACAGTAGGATCTTATTGTTTAAATATTTAATATATAATAATGTATATCTTTTAATACAAATTCCTAATTTATCCCTTCTCCTCCCCACTCCACTTCAGTAATCATAAATTTGCTTTCTATATCTGTGAGTCTGCTTCTGTTCCATAAGTAAGTTCATTCATATCATTTTTTTTAGGATTCCACATAGAAGTGATATCTATGATATGATATTTTTCTTTCTTTGTCTTGTTTTACTTCACTTAGTAGGATGATTTCTAGGGATTATTTTGTTCTTTTTATGGTTGAGTAGTATCCCACTGTATGTGTTTATATGCCACATATATAAAGAAGGCAGATCCTCTTACTCATTAATCTAGTGATGTGTACTTAGGTTGCTTCCAGGTCTTAGCAATTCTAAACAGTGCTTCTGTGAACATTGGCATGCATACATCTTTTCAAATTAGTCTTTGTATTTTCTAGACAAATGTCCAGGACTAGGATTGCTGGATTATATGGTGGCTCTATTTTTATTTTTTTAAGGAATCTCTACAATAGTTTCCATAGTGGCTGAACCAATTTACATTCCCAACAACAACGTAGGCGAGTTCCTCTTTTTCATACTCACTCCAGCATTTATTATTTGTAGACTTTTTAATGATGGCCATTCTGACTAGTGCGAACATGCGATACCTCATTGTAGTTTTGATTTGCACTTCTCAAATCATAGCAATGTTGAGCATCTTTTCATGAGCTTGTTGGCCATCTATATGTCCACTTTGGAGAAATGTCTGTTAAGGTTTTCTGTCCACTTTTTATTGGATTATTTGCTTTAAAAAAAAATTGAGGCTCTCTGCTCCTGTCCGTTCTACAGATAGCCATAACTTCCATGCTGTGCCAGCCGCATCCCTGAGACAAGATGGTGAAGGTTGGAGTGAAGGGATTCAGCCACATCGGGCACCTGGTCACCAGGGCTGCTTTTAGTTCTGGCAAAGCAGACATCGTCACCATCAATGACCCCTTCATTGACCTTCACTACATGGTCTACATGTTCCAGTATGATTTTATCCACAGCAAGTTCTACAGCACAGTCAAGGCAGAGAATGGGAAGCTCATCATCAATGGAAAGGCCATCACCATCTTCCAGGAGTGAGATCCTGCCAGCATCAAGTGGGGTGATGCTGGTGCTGAGTACACGGTGGAGTCCACTGGGGTCTTCACTACCATGGAGAAGGCTGGGGCTCACTAGAAGGGTGGCACCAAGAGGGTCATCATCTCCGCACCTTCTGCTGATGCCCCCATGTTTGTGATGGGCGTGAACCAGAAGTATAAAACCCTCAAGATTGTCAGCAATGCCTCCTGTGCCACCAACTGTTTGCCTGCCCCTGGCCAAGGTCATCCACGACCACTTTGGCATCATGGAGGGACTTATGACCACTGTCCACGCCATCACTGCCACCCAGAAGACTGTGGATGGCCTCTCCGGGAAGCTGTGGTGTGATGGCAGAGGGGCTGCCCAGAACATCATCCCTGCTTCTACTGGCGCTGCCAAGGCTATGGGCAAGGTCATCCCTGTGCTCAATGGGAAGCTCACTGGCATGGCCTTCTGCGAACCCACCCCCAATGTGTCTGTTGTGGATCTGACCTGCCCCTGGAGAAACCTGACAAGTATGATGAGATCAAGAAGGTGGTGAAGCAGGCGTCAGAAGGCCCTCTCAAGGGCATTCTAGGCTACACTGAGGACCAGGTTGTCTCCTGCGACTTCAACAGAGACACTCACTCTTCTACCTTCGATGCTTGGGCTGGCATTGCCCTCAACGACCACTTTGTCAAGCTCATTTCCTGGTACAACAATGAATTCGGCTACAGCAACAGGGTGATGGACCTCATAAGGGCCTCTTAATGAAAGTAAAAGAGGAGAATGAAAAAGTTGGTGTAAAAATCAACATTAATCAACATTAAGAAAACTAAGATCATGGCATCTGGTTCCATTACTTCATGGAAATTAGATGGGGCATCAATAGAAACAGTGACAGACTTAATTTTCTTGAGCTCCAGTATCACTGAAGATGGTGACTGCAGCCATGAAATTCAAAGACGCTTGCTCCTTTGAAGAAAATCTATGACCAACCTAGACAGCATATTAAAAAGCAGAGACATTACTTTGCCAACAAAGGTCTGTCTAGTCAATGCTATAGTTTTTCCAGTAGTCATGTATGGATGTGAGAATTATACTATAAAGAAAGCTGAGTGCCAAAGAACTGAAGCTTTTTAATTGTGGTGTTGGAGAAGACTCTTGAGAGTCTCTTGAACTGCAAGGAGATCCAACCAACCCATCTTAAAGGAAATCAATCCTGAGTATTCACTGGAAGGACTGATGCTGAAAATGAAACTCCAATATTTTGGCCACCTGATGCGAAGAACTGACTCATTTGAAAAGACCCTGATGCTGGGAAGGATTGAAAGTAAGAGGAGAAGGGGACAACAGAGGATGAGATGGTTTGATGGCATCACTGACTCAATGGACATGAATTTGAATAAGCTCCAGGAGTTGGTGATGGACAGGGAGCCCTGGTGTCCATGGGGTTGCAAAGAGTCAGACATGACTGAGTAACTGAACTGAACTGAATTGAACTGAAGTTGAAAACTGAATCATGTTGTTGGAGGATGGGTGTTATTTTATCTAAACCCTGGTAGCTGAACTGGGTGCATATCAGAATTACACAATATGAGGGCCACCTTACTTAAAACCTGTACATCTTTGAGAACATTTATGCTTCATTTTTTAATAGGAGCTTCTTTTATTTGAAATTACTTCGCTTTGTGCAGGAAAGAACTCAACAGCCCTGGGTTGTCTCAACTCTGTACATTCACATAAAAGACTGGTTGATCAGCTCATAGTTACTATTACAAATGTGTGTTTTATGCCTTTGGTCCTAACAGAAAAGTTTTATTAAGTCGTTTATTCTAACAATGTGATTTATAGTATTTCACCTATTTTTGCTCTGGGGGGCTTGCATCTGAGTAGCTAAGGTCAGTCATGCAGGTGCCATACCTATGGAACTGAACTCCATTACCAACCCTGGACATCAAAGCCTGAGTGAGCGTCCATGGTTTGCAACACTGTGTGTGTGTTGTCACACATTGTTGATGGGAGAATTAAGCATTAATTGCATTAGAAGAGACTTCCCTGGTGTCTCAGATGGTAAAGCATCTACTTACAATGTGGGAGACCTGGGTTCGATCCCTGGGTCAGGAAGATCCCCTGGAGAAGGAAATGGTAACCCACTCCAGTATTCTTGCCTGGAAAACCCCATGGACAGAGGAGCCTTGGGAATATTTGAAAAATATTTCCAAAGTCCATGGGGGTCGCAAAGATTTAGACATTAGAAGACACCTGGGGAAGGTGGTCCTAAGATGGCAGAGGAATAAGAGAAAACCACTTTCTTCCCCATAAAATCATCAAATGAACATTTAAACGCTGAGTAAATTTCACAAAACAACTTCTGAATGCTGGCAGAGGACATTAGGCACCCAGAAAAGGAGCCCATTGTCTTCAAAAGAAGATAGGAAAAAATATAAAAGACAAAAAAGGAGACAAAAGAGGTAGGGATGGAGCTCTGTCCAGGAAGGGAGTCTTAAGAAGAGAGAAGTTTCCAAACACCCGAAAACACACTCACTGCCAAACCTGTGGTGAGCATTGGAAGGACAGAGGGTAACACAGCAGGGAGGAAAAACGAATAAATAATTTAAACCCACAAATTACAAGCCCAATGGTAAAGCCCCCAATGGAGAAGCAGCACAGATGCCTGCACCTGCCACTAGCAAGTGGGGGCTGGGCAGGGAAATGTGGGCTGCATTGCTTAGAGTAAGGACCAGGCCTGAATGTCCCAAGTACAATCTGAGCAAACTAACTTGGGCTAGTAAACCATACTGTGGGATAGCTACCACGAGAAAAGTCCTAACCTAAGACACCGACAGGCCCACTCACAGAACAAAGGACTGAGCAGGGCTACACAAAAAGTCCTAACTTAAGACACTGCCAGGCCTGCGCACAGAACAAAGTACTGAACAGAACTAGCCAGCTGCAGACCATCCCCCTCCCGTCACAGGCAGCCAGAGCCGGAAGGGGGAAATTGCAGCCCCAGAGAGACATTATTTACCAAACTGCAAGCAGGCTTCTTTGCTAACTAAGACTTCTTGGGGTTCTGGACAGTCAATATCCACCTGAGAATGTGTGCAGGTTGTACACCCTGAAAACCGAGTGGCAGGGACGGTGGAGGTGATAAGTTGCAGCGACCATGCTCTCCAAACACCTGGTCATCTGAGCTGCTCAAATCTGGGAAGGGCACAAAACGCAGGCCTAACTGAATCTGTGCCTCTGAAGACTACCTGAGTGCCTGAACCTGAGCGGCTTAGACCTGGGAGGTGCATGCAGCCCAGGGCCAGCCTTAGATGGTTCCCAGTGGAGCAACCTAGAGCCTGAGCAGTGTGGGCAGGGAGGGCACATGCACCGTGAGTGGGGGCAGGCCCAGTGTGGCTAGGACATTGTAAGCACAAGCCAGTGTTATTTGTTTGCAGCATCCCTCCCTCCCCACAGTGCGACTGAACAAGTGAGCCTAAAAACGTGTCCACCACCGCCTCCTTGTGTCAGGGTGGAAATCAGACACTGTAAAGACCAGCAAACACAAGAAGCTAAAACAGAGAGAACCATCTTGGAAGTGACAGGTGCAATAGATTAAAACCCTGTAGTTAGTACTGACTAGATAAGAAGGGGCCTATAGATCTTGAGAAATATAAGCCAAACCAAGGAACTAGCTGAAAGTGTACTGACCCCACACTGCCCACAACAACACCAGAGAAAGTCCTAGATATATTTTTACTATTTTTACACTTATCCTTTTTTTAAATTTTTTAAAATTTTTAAGTCCTCTATTACTCCTTTAATTTTCATTTTTATAACTTACTAACCACCCTTATGGCAGAAAGTGAAGAATTAAAGAGCCTCTTGATGAAAGTGAAAGAGGAAAGTGAAAAAGTTGGTATAAAGCTCAACATTCAGAAAACAAAGATCATGGCATCTGGTCCCATCACTTCATGGGAAATAGATAGGGAAACAGTGGAAACAGTGTCAGACTTTATTTTGGGGGCTCCAAAATCACTGCAGATGGTGACTGCAGCCATGAAATTAAAAGACGCTTAGTCCTTGGAAGAAAAGTTATGACCTACCTAGATAGTATATTCAAAAGCAGAGACATTACTTTGCCAACTAAGGTCCATTCTAGTCAAGGCTATGGTTTTTCCTGTGGTCATGTATGGATGTGAGAGTTGGACTGTGAAGAAGGCTGAGCACCGAAGAATTGATGCTTTTAACTGTGGTGTTGGAGCAGACTCTTGAGAGTCCCTTGGACTGCAAGGAGATCCAACCAGTCCATTCAGAAGGAGATCAGCCCTGAGATTTCTTTGGAAGGAATGATGCTAAAGCTAAAACTCCAGTACTTTGGCCACCTCATGAGAAGAGCTGACTCACTGGAAAAGACTGTGATGCTGGGAGGGATTGGGGGCAGGAAGAGAAGGGGACGACAGAAGATGAGATGGCTGGATGGCACCACTGACTCGATGAATGTGAGTCTGAGTGAACTCCGGGAGATGGTGATGGACAGGGAGGCCTGGCGTGCTGCAATTCATGGGGTCACGAAGAGTCAGACACGACTGAGCGACTGAACTGAACTGATTACTTTGCAAAAAAAAGACCCTATTTTTTAAAACAAAATTCATATATATATGTTTTTTAAATAATTTTTGTGACTCTGTTTTCTTTTTCTTCTTGTTTTTTTAATGTAAATTTATTTATTTTAATTGGAGGTTAATTACTTTGCAATATTGTATTGGTTTGACATACATCAACATGAATCCACCACAGGTATACATGTGTTCCCTATCCTGAATCCCCCTCTCTCCTCCCTCCCTGTACCATTCCTTGGGTCATCTCAGGGCACTTCTTTTTTTAATACTATATTTTTGAAAATCCAACCTCTTCTCTAGATTTTTAATCTTTCCTTTTTGGTATTTGTTATCAATTTTATATCTTTAAGAACCCAATCTTCAGTACCCATTTTTACTTGGGAACAAGATTACTGGCTTGACTGCACTCTCCCACTTTGGACTCTCCTTTTTCTCCACCAGGTCTCCTCTGTCTCCTCCCTCCCCCTTCTCTTCTCTATCCAACTCTGTGAATCTCTGTGTGTTCCAGATGGTGGAGAAAACAAGGAAGTGATTACTGGCTGGATTTGTCTCTCTGCTTTTGATTTCCCCCTTTTATCTTCCTGGCCACCTCTGTCTCCTTCCTCCCTCTTCTCTTCTCTGTATAACTCCATGAACATCTCTGAGTGGTCCAAACTGTGGAGTGCACATAAGGAAGTAATTACTGGCTAGCTTGTTCTCTCCCCTTTTGATTCCATCTCATCTCATTCGGGTCACCTCTAACTCCCTCCTGCCTCTTCTCTTCTCCCTGTAACTCTGTGAACCTCTCTGAGTTTCCCTCACTGTGGAGAAATTTTTCATCTTTAACATAGATGTTTTATTAACAGTGCTGTATAGAAGAAGTCTTGAGACTACTGTAAAAATAAGACTAAAAACCAAAAGCAGGAGGCTTCAGTCCAAATTCTGAGAACACCAGAGAACTCCTGACTCCAGAGACCATTAATCAAAAGGAGCTCATCAAACACCTCCGTACCTACACTGAAACCAGGTACACCCAAGGTCCAACAAGTTCCAGAGACATACCACAAAAATTCTCCATCAACACAGGGACACAGCCCTGAGCTTCAATTTACAGGCTTTTCAAAGTTATTCCAAACCCATTGACATCTCATAACACATTACTAGACACTTCATTGCATTACAGAGAGAAGAAATCCAGCTCCACCCACCAGAACACCAACACAAGCTTCCCTAACCAAGAAACCTTGACAAGCCACCCATACAACCCCACCCACAGAGAGGAAACTCCATGATAAAAAGAACTCCACAAACTGCCAGAATACAGAAAGGCCACCCCAAACTCAGCAATATAAACAAGATGAATAGAGAGGAATATCCAGCAGGTAAAGGAAGAGGATAAATGCCCACCAAACCAAACAAAAGAGGAAGAGATAGGGGACCTACCTGATAAAGAATTCCAAATTATGATAGTGAAGATGATCCAAAATCTTGAAATCAAACTGGAATAACAGATTAATAGCCTGGAGACAAGGATTGAGAAGATGCAAGAAAGGTTTAACAAGGACATAGAAGAAATTTTAAAAAAAAAGTCAATATATATTGAATAATGCAATAAATGAGATAAAAAACACTCTGGAGGCAAAAAATAGTAGAATAATGGAGGAAGAAGATAGGATTAGTGAAGTAGAACATATAGTGGTAGAAATAAATGAATCAGAGAGGAAAAAGAAAAACAAATTAAAAGAAATGAGGACAACCCCAGAAACCTCTAGGACAATATTAAACACAACAACATTTGAATCATGGGAATCACAGAAGAAGAAGACAAAAAAAAAAANNAAAAAAAAAAAAAAAAGACCATGAGAAAATACTTGAGGAGATAATAGTTGAAAAGGTCCCTAAAATGGGGAAGGAAATAATCACCCAAGTCCAAGAAACCCTTAGAGTCCCAAAACAGGATAAACCCAAGGTGAAACACCCTAAGACACATATTAATCAAATTAGCAAAGATCAAACACAAAGAACAAATATTAAAAGCAGCAAGGGAAAAACAACAAATAACACACAAGGGGATTCCCATAAGGATAACAGCTGATGCTTTTATAGAAACTCTTCAGGCCAGGAGGGAATGGCAAGACATACTTACAGTGATGAAAGAAAATAACCTACAGCCCAGATTACTGTGCCCAGAAAGGATATCCTTCACATATGAAGGAGAAATCAAAAGCTTTACAGACAAGCAAAAGCTGAGTGAATTCAACAACATCAAACCAGCTCTCCAACAAATGCTAAAGGATTTTCTCTAGACAAGAAACACAACATGGGTGTATAAACTCAAACCAAAAACAATAAAGTAAATGGCAATAGGATCATACTTATCAATAATTACCTTAAACATAAATGGGTTGAATGCCCCAACCAAAAGACAAAGACTGGCTGAATGGATATAAAAACAAGACCCCTATATATGTTGTCTACAAGAGATCCACCTCAAAACAGGGGACACATACAGACTGAAAGTGAAGGGCTGGAAAAAGATATTCCATGAAAATAGAGACCAAAAGAAATCAGGAGTAGCAATACTCATATCAGATAAAATAGGCTTTAAAACTAAGGCTGTGAAAAGAGACAAAGAAGGACATTACATAATGATCAAAGGATCAATCCAAGAAGAAGATATAACAATTATAAATATATATGCACCCAACATAGGAGCACCATAATATGTAAGTGCTAACAAGTATGAAAGGGGAAATTAACAATAACACAATAATAGTGGGAGACTTTAATACCCCACTCACACCTATGGATAGATCAACTAAACAGAAAATTAACAAGCAAACACATATTTTAAATAATACAATAGACCAATTGACCTTAATGATATCTATAGGACATTTCACCCCAAAACAATGAATCTCACCTTTTCTCAAGCACACATGGAACCTTCTCCAGGATAGATCACATCCTGGGCCATAAATCTAGCCTTGGTAAATTCAAAAAACAATTGAAATCATTTGAAACATCTTTTCTGACCACAATAAAGTAAGATTAGATCTCAACTACAGGAGAAAAACTATTAAAAATTTCAGCATATGGAGGCTGAACAACATGCTTCTGAATAACCAACAAATCACAGAAGAAATTAAAAAAATAAATCAAAATATGCATTGAAATGAATGAAAATGAAAACATGGCAACCCAAAACCTGTGGGACACCGTAAAAGCAGTGCTAAGGAGAAAGTTCATAGCAATACAGGCATACTTCAAGAAACAAGAAAAAAGTCAAATAAATAACCTAACTCTACACCTAAAGCAACTAGAAAAGGAAGAAAAGAAGAACCCCAGTGTGAGTAGAAGGAGAGAAATTTTAAAAATTAGGGCAGAAATAAATGCAAAAGAAACAAAGGAGACCATAGTAAAAATCAACAAAGCCAAAAGCTGGCTCTTTGAGAAGATAAATAAAATGGACAAACCATTAGCCAGACTCATCAAGAAACAAAGGGAGAAAAATCAAATCAATAAAATTAGAAACGAAAATGGAGAGATCACAACAGACAACACAGAAATACAAAGGATCATAAGAGACTGCTATCAGCAATTATATGACAATAAAATGGACAACATGGGAAAAATGGACAAATTCTTAGAAAAGTAAAACTTTCCAAAACTGAACCAAGAAGAAATAAAAATCTTAATAGACCCATCACAAGCACAGAAATTGAAGCTGTAATCAGAATCTTCCAGGAAACAAAAGCCCAGGTCCAGACAGCTTCACAGCTGAATTCTACCAAAAATTTAGAGAAGCACTAAAACCTATCCTACTCAAACTCTTCCAGAAAATTACAGAGGAAGGCAAACCTCCAAATTCACTCTATGAGGCTACCATCACCCTAATAACAAAACCTGACAAAGATGCCACAAAAAAAGAAAACTACAGGCCAATATCACTGATGAACATAGATGCAAAAATCCTTAACGAAATTCTAGCAATCAGAATCCAACAGCACATTAAAAAGTTCATATAACATGACCAATGGGCTTTATCCCAGGGATGCAAGGATTCTTCAATATCCGCAAATCAATCAATGTAATACACCACATTAACAAATTGAAAAGTAAAGCCATATGATTATTTCAATAGATGCAGAGAAATCATGTGACAAAATTCAAAATCCATTTATGATAAAAACTCTCCAGAAAGCAGGAACAGAAGGAACACACCTCAACATAATAAAAGCTATATATGACAAATCCACAGCAAACATTATCCTCAATGGTGAAAAGTTGAAAGCATTTCCCCTAAAGTCAGGAACAAGACAAGGGTGCCCACTCTCACCGCTACTATTCAACATAGTTCTGGAAGTTTTGGCCACACCAATCAGAGTGGAAAAAGAAATAAAAGAAACCCAAACTGGAAAAGAAGAAGTAAAGCTCTCACTGTTTGCAGATGACATGGTCCTCTACATAGAAAACCCTAAAAACTCCACCAGAAAATTACTAGAGCTAATCAATGAATTTTAGTTTGCTGATTCCTAGAATGTCGACCTCCACTTTTGCCATCTCCTGTTTAACCAGTTCAAATTTGCCTTGATTCATGGACCTAACATTCTAGGTTCCTATGCAATATTGCTCTTTACAGCATTGGACCTTGCTTCTATCACCTGTCACATCCACAACTGGGTATTGTTTTTGCTTTGGCTCCATCTCTTCATTCTTTTTGGAGTTATTTCTCCACTGATCTTCAGTAGCATATTTGGCACCTACTGACCTAGGGAGTTCCTCTTTCAGTATCCTATCATTTTGCCTTTTCATACTGTTCATGGGGTTCTCAAGGCAAGAATACTGAAGTGATTTGCCATTCTCTTCTCCTGTGGACCACATTCAGTCAGACATCTCTACCATGACCCGCCCATCTTGGGTGGCCCCACAGGGCATGGCTTAGTTTCATTGAGTTAGACCATGCTATGTTCCTTGTGATTAAATTGACTAGTTTTCTGTGAGTATGGTTTCAGTGTGTCTGCCCTCTGATGCTCTCTTGCAACATTTACTGTCTTACTTGGGTTTCTCTTACCTTGGATGTGGGATATCTCTTCAGGGCTGTTTCAGCAAAGCACAGCTGCTGCTCCTTACCTTGGACAAGGAGTATCACCTCACCACCGTCTCTCCTGATCTTGAACATGGAGTGGCTCCTCTTGGCCCTCCTGCGCCCATGCAGCCACAGCTCCTAGGACGTGGGGTTGCTCCTCTGGGCTGCTGCCCCGGTCTCGGACGTGGAGTAGCTCCTCTTGGCTACTACCCCTGACCTTGGAGATCGGGTAGCTCCTCCCGGCCGCTGCAGTTTCTTCACATCCTTGTAAACATTTCTCAACTTTTGTTTCTTGATAAGAGCTATTTTAATAAGTATCATGTAACATAATATCTCATTATTAACTTGATTTTCATTTCCTTGATAATTACTAACATCAGCACCTTTTCATGTATCTGTTGGCCATTTGTACTTCTTCTTTGGGGAAATGCCTATTCAAATTCTTAGTACATTTTTAAATGGGATTTTAGTTTTGTGGTTTTTTCTTTCTAGTGAGTTATAGAATTTTCTTATATATTTATGATATTAACCCTCTATAATATATATGCTTTGCAAATATTTTCTCCCATTTTATGGGTTGCCTTTTATTACTTGCTTCATTTGCTGTGCAAAAGTTTTTCAGTTTGATGTAGTCCCATTTGTTAAATTTTTGGTTTTGAGGTCTGTGCTTTTGGTGTCATATCCATGAAATCACTGTCAACATTAACATCATGAAACTTTCCCTCTATATGTTCTTTAAGGTGTTTTACAGTTTCAGAATGTACATTTAATTTTTTTTTCTCATTTTGAGTTGGCTTCATGCCTAAGACATTTCATTCCTTTGGTGTGTGTATGTGAATATTTTATTTTTCTAACATGAAACATTTCACTCAACAGAAACAGAATATATTGATACATTCTTTTCAAGCACAAAGGGAATTTTCTCCAGGATAGATCACATATTAGGTAACAAAACAAGTTTTTAAAAATTTAAGGATGAAATCATACTGAGTATTTTTTTTCTGACCATAATAGAATGAACCTAGAAATCTACAGCAGAAGGAAAACTGGAAAGTCAAAATATGTAGAAATTAAACACACTGAGCAACAAGATTGGATTAAAGAAAAAATCATAAGCAAATTAGAAAATACCCTCAGACTGACGAAAATAAAGAAATACTATAACAAAACTTATGTGATATTGATGGGAAGAGTTGACTCATTAGAAAAGACTCTGATGCTGGGAAAGATTTAAGGCAGGAGGAGAAGGCCATCACAGAGGATGAGATGGTTGGATGACATCACCAGTTCAATGGACATGAGTTTGACAAGCTCCAGGATATGGTGAAGGACAGGTGTGCTGCAGTCCATGGTGTCACAAAGAGCTGGACACAACTGAGCAACTGAATAGTAACAATGGGATGTTGAAAAGAAATTACTAAGAGATAAATCTATTACAAAAATGCCTATGTTTTAAAAGAAGAAAGATCTCAAACAACCTAACTTTATACCTCAATGAGCTAGAAAAAGAACAAATTAGGCATATGTGTGTGTGTGTGTGTGTGTGTGTGTGTGTATGAAAGATTCATTTAATACGTTAGTGGTCCATACCCTGAAATAGTATTGAAAATGTGTGTGAATCTTTTGGCTTTATGTTAAATTGAGTATGTTATAAACATATATTTTTAGGCTGAATGTGTTAATGCCTTTAAAAAGTTAAAACTGTAATTTGTAGGCAAATAAGAAAGTAGCTCAGATGGTAAGGAGTCTGCCTTTAATGCAGGAGACCCATGTTTTATCCCTGGGTTGGGAAGATCCCCTGGATGGCTACTCACTCTACTATTTTTGCCTGAAGAATCCCATGAATAGATGAACCTGGCAGGCTATAGTCTATGGCGTCACAAGCACACACAGGCATGCAAGAAATAGGATTAATGATAGATTATATGTGATGTTCTATAAACTTAATGATACTTCATACAATTTGCTGACACATTAGACAGTACATTTTTTGAAGACATGTAAAGATAAAGAATCTACTCTTGTTTTTAATTATATACTATATATGTGTGTATATATATGTAGAATATATAATATACATTTAACATATTACAAATATTTCTATTTAATATATCTTAATTAAATGAAAAATTATTTCTTTAATTAAAATTCTAGTCTAAATATTATCATGAATCATTTATTAAAACTATAAAATCATTTATTATAACTACAAGCAACTTATACATTACTTTGCCTAATTAACTGCCTGATTATCTTGTTATAGTATTACAATATAAGAAGCTATTATAATAATATCTCAGTGGTATGTGAAGTGAAGTAAAATGAAAGTCACTCAGTCATGTCCAGCTGTTTGCAACCCCATGGGCTATACAGTCCCTGAAATCCTCCAGGCCAGATTATGAGGGTGGGGAGTAGCCTTTCCCTTCTCTAGGGGATCTTCCCAAACTGGGGATCGAACCCAGGTCTCCAACATTGCAGGAGGTTCTTGGCCAGCTGAGCCACAAGAGAAGCTCAAGAATACTGTAATGGCTAGTCTATCCTTTCTCCAGCAGATCTTCCCAACCCAGGAACCTAACTGGGGTCTCCTGCATTGTAGGTGGATTCTTTACCAATTGAGCTATTAGGGAAGCCTTGATATATAGTATATATATGTTAAATATATGGTATCTCAATGGTGTAGATCATGCATATATTATTTTCTTTTATGTGTCTTAGAATTTATCAATATGTCTTATACATAATGGTTGCCCATTCATCTCATTAATTGGTGTAACTATTATGATGTTTGAGAACTAGTAGTCTTTAGCCATGCTCTTCTATGGCTTTTTTTTTTTTTTTAAGATGTGTGTGAGGATACTAGTTTTTCAGGGAAACAAATGATCTCTAGTGATACTAAAAACTAATGATCTTAAGAAAAGTATAAGGAACTTGGATGCTCTTTCAAGGTAAGGATAAAATATAGTCAAGTCCATTAAAGATATAGCACATAAATAAGTTTAGAAAAGGATAATGTCAACTCTCTTCTACTTCTGAACTCAAAATAAGAACTGTCCTAATGAGAATTAAGATATGTGAAATAAATAAACTGATTGTTTTTCTGTAATTTAAAATGCTTTAGTGGTCTGAGGTGAAAAACAAACAAACCTGTGACCACACACTGAGGAGTAGCAATGACAAACAGTGGGAAGTACAATCACGATGTCCTGGAACTATGAACTAGAACACACACTTTAGATGATAAACACTGTTAAAAAATAAAATTCAACTGAATAAATTTTAAAGACCCTAGTGGCTTTATTCAACAATTCATGAATCAAAGAGCATCCAATCTAAGATAGAAATAAGCCCCAAAAGCTATACAAAAATGAAAGACTTAGAGGCAGAAGGAAGCAAAAACAGACTTAACACTTGGCAATAATGTGTGTTTAGTCACTTAGTTGTATCCAACTCTTTGTGACCCCAAGGACTGCAACCCACCAGGGGGATTCTCCAGACAAGAATATGAGGGTGGGTTGCCATGCCCTCCTCCAGGGGATATTCCCAACCCAGGGATCAAACTCAGGTCTCCTGTATTGCAGGTAGATTCTTTACCGTCTGAACCACCAGGGAAGTCCAAGAATACTGCAATGTGTAGCTTATCCCTTCTCTGTGGAAACTTCCCAATCTAGGAATCAAACCAGGGTCTCCTGCATTTCAGATAAATTCTTTACCAGCTGACATACCATGAAAGCCCCTTTGCAATGAGATTGCTTCATTATTTAGGAAATGGCAGGGATCTATCAAGCAGATTACCTAACTAACTTTTCTGATCAGGTGATCCAGATCTGTTTAATATTCCATTTCTGGGAGAGCTGAACTGTAATTAAGTTTCTGATGATGTGGTTTTGAGCATAAGCAACTCCATTTTCGACCTGCAGTCTTGTTTTCAACAGTAAGAATCACATGGAATTTACTGAATATCACTTAGGATTCTTATTAGTGCATATTTATGAGAAAAGTTTGATAAAAACTTTCTCTTGGACAAATGATCCCTTACAAACTGAGATGGCATGTTACTGTTCAGTCGCTGAGTCATATCCAACTCTTTGTGACCCCATGGGTCACAGCAGGATTTGCTGTCTTTCATAATCTCCTGGAGTTTTCTCAAGCTCATGTCCACTGAATCAATGATGCCATCCAACCATCTTACCTTCTGTTGCCTCGTTTTCCTCCTGCCTTTAATCTTTCCCAGCATCAGGGTCTTTTCTAAAGAGTCGGCTCTTTGCATCAGAGGAACAAAGTATTGGAGCTTCAGCTTCAGCATCAGTGTTTCCAATGAATATTCAGGGTTGACTTCGTTTTGGATTGATTGGTTTGATCTCTTTACTACCCAAGGGACTCTCAAAAGTCTTCTCTAGCACCACAGTTTGAAAGCATATTCTAGTCTTTGTTTTAGAGCCAACTACTTCAGAGAAATATCACTGCTTTGGGTTACTTATGACTGTTTTGGACAGAGAATGTTGCCTGCCATTCCAGTAAACAAGAATGTCTCCTTACAATGCTGAGGGAAACTCAGGATAGAGGAAAACAGGGAACATAATGTTCTTTGGATACTGGCCCTAGGCTATTAAGTGGCATATTTAAGGAGTAATATTTGAAAGAACCTAGTTACTTGAATCTCCCTGTACAAAGAAAAGCACTAAAATCATTAACTGAGATGTCTTTTTTTTTTTTTTTTTGGTCACTAGCAGTAATCTTTTGATGTTTAATACATAGTTTGTTTGTTTTTTTTTTTTCCCCAGTAAAATACTCCTACATATCCTGCCTCCTCTCTTAACTCTTTGGAACAGCAATGCAGAGATATCTGAGAAGCTGTTTTCTGGGTTAACAGTTCAGTTCAGTTCAGTGGCTCAGTCGTGTCCGACACTTTGTGACCCCGTGAATAACAGCAAACCAGGCCTGCCTGTCCATCACCAACTCCCGGAGTTCACTCAGACTCACATCCATTGAGTCAGTGATGCCATCCAGCCATCTCATCCTCTGTCATCCCCTTCTCCTCCTGCCCCCAATCCCTCCCAGATTCAGAGTCTTTTCCAATGAGTCAACACGTCTCATGAGGTAGCCAAAGTACTGACGTTTCAGCTTTAGCAGCATTTCTTCCAAAGAAATCCCAGGGTTGATCTCCTTCAGAATGGACTGGTTGGATCTCCTTGCAGTTCAAGGGACTCTCAAGAGTCTTCTCCGACACCACAGTTCAAAAGCATCAATTCTTCAGCGCTCAGTCTTCTTCACAGTCCAACTCTCACATCCATACATGATCACTGAAAAAACCATAGCCTTGACTAGACGGACCTTTGTTGGAGAGTAATGTCTCTGCTTTTGAATATGCTATCTAGGTAGGTCATAACATTTCCTCCAAGGAGTAAGCGTCTTTTAATTTCATGGCTGAAGTCACCATCTGCAGTGATTTTGGAGCCCCCCCAAAATAAAGTCTGACACTGTTTCCAATGTTTCCCCATCTATTTCTCATGAAGTGATGGGACCAGATGCCATGATCTTCATTTTCTAAATGTTGAGCTTTAAGCCAACTATTTCACTCTCCTCTTTCACTTTCATCAAGAGGCCTTTTAGTTCCTCTTCACTTTCTGCCATAAGGGTGGTGTCATCTGCATATCTGAGGTTACTGAGATTTCTCCCAGCAATCTTGATTCCAGCTTGTGCTTCTTCCAGCCCAGCGTTTCCCATGATGTACTCTGCATATAAGTTAAATAAGCAGGGTTACATTATACAGCCTTGATGTACTCCTTTTAATATTTGGAACCAGTCTGTTGTTCCATGTCCAGTTCTAAGTGTTACTTCCTGACCTGCATATAGGTCAGGTGGTCTGGTACTCCCATCACTTTCAGAATTTTCCACAGTTTATTGTGCTCCAAACAGCCAAGAAAATGCACTGGTCATGGTAAACACCCTCTTCCAACAACACAAGAGAAGCCTCTACACATGGACATCACCAGATGGTCAACACTGAAATCAGATTGATTATATTTTTCACAGCCAAAGATGGAGAAGCTATATACAGTCAACAAAAACAAAACCAGGCGCTGACTGTGGCTCAGATCATGAACTCCTTATTGCCAAATTCATACTTAAATTGAAGAAAGTAGGGCAAAATACTAGTCCATTCAGGTATGACCTAAATCAAATCCTTTATGCTTAGACTATGGAAGTGAGAAATAGATTTAAGGGACTAGATCTGATGGATAGAGTGCCAGATGAACTATGGACAGACATTGTACAAGAGATAGGGATCAAGACCATCCCCATGGAAAAGAAATGCAAAAAAGCAAAATGGCTATTTGAAAAGGCCTTACAAATAGCTGTGAAAAGAAGAGAAGCAAAAAGCAAAGGAGTAAAGGAAAGATAAGAGCATCTGAATGCAGAGTACCAAAGAATAGCAAGGAAAGATAAGAAAGCCTTCCTCAATGATCAATGCAAAGAAATAGAAGAAAACAACAGAATGGGAAAGTATAGAGCTCTCTTCAAGAAAGTTAGAGATGCCAAGAGAACATTTCATGCAAAGATGGCCTCTATAAAGGACAGAAGTGGTCTGGTCCTAACAGAAGCAGAAGATATTAAGAAGAAGTAGCAAGAATACGGAGAAGAAATGTACAAAAAAGATCTTCACGACCAAGATAATCACAATGGTGTGATCACTCACCTAGAGCCAGACATCCCAGAATGTGAAGTCAAGTGGGCCTTAGAAAGCATCACTATGAACAAAGCTAGTGGAGGTGATGGAATTCCAGCTGAGCTGTTTCAAATCCTGAAAGATGATGCTGTGAAAGTGGGCCCCTCAATATACCAGCAAATTTGGAAAACTCAGCAGTGGCTACAGGACTGGAAAAGGTCAGTTTTCATTCCAATCCCAAAGAAAGCCAACGCCAAAGAATGCTGAAACTACCACACAATTGCACTCATCTCACATGCTAGTAAAGTAATGTTCAAAATTCTCCAAGCCAAGCTTCAGCAATATGTGAACCATGAACTTCCAAATGTTCAAGTTGGTTTTCGAAAAGGCAGAGGAACCAGAGATCAAATTGCCAACATCCGGTGGATCATGGAAAAAGCAAGAGAGTTCCAGAAAAACATCTATTTCTGCTTTATTGACTATGCCAATGCCTTTCTGGGCTATAGTCCTCAGTAAAGTCTCCAAATAAAATTAACTCACAGCTTTTAGGCTGGCTGCATGTGTGTGTGTGTGTGTGTGTGTGTGTGTGTGTGTGTGTGTGTGTGTTTAGTTAGTTTTTATATAAAAAGTAATTTCATATATGTCACATTATTTAGATACTTGTGTGTTTTTTCAAATTTAATTTGTAGTAGATTTTAAACCTCCACTGCACCAATGCCATACTCCCTTGTTTATCATACATATGTTGCTCTAGTTGTAGTTTGCAAAGCATCCCCAAACTGAGAGGTAATCTACAGTCAATGTTTCTATCAGTATTTTAGAAACAGATTTAATGAAAAAAGTACAGTTTATCCACATTGCACTGGAGGTGCTTGGATAATTTTACTCATTCATGCTATCAAGAACAAGTTTTTTTTACAAGGTCTCAAATATAATATGACTATACAGCTGTTAGAATTCTTGGTAGAATAAGGTAAATCATCTGTAAGCTCAGAGGAGCTGATTGCCTGACTAGACAGCTGTGTATATTTTGTAAGGATGATATCTAGTATTGTACTTAATATTTTTCAAGTTTGACATAAAATAAATGATGGGGATTCTATCCTGAAGGCAATCATCTTCCAAACAATGCATCAGTGTGAACCAAAATACTGAAAATGTCAGCATTTCACCCGTCATTGATTCTTAACATTTCTAGAGCTGTTTTTCAGTGTCCTGTGGCTACAGGTAAAAAAAAAAAATCATATCCTTTTTGTAGTACTTCTCAACATCTTAACATCTTATGACTCAGAGCAAGGAACATTGTGCTATTTTTGTTTGTTGTTTTGTTTTGAAGTCCATTTCATGGCCATTAGAATTGATCTTTTGTGATTTGACTAACTCAGTATAAAAAAATACATTCAGTACTGGACCTTCCAAGCTAGAAGTGAAATTATCAAGCTATAAATATACTGGAATAGATTGCCACTTCCTCTTTCAGGGGATCTTCCCCAACCAGGGATCGAACCCACATCTCTTCTGTCTCCTGCACTGGCAGGCAGGTTCATTACCACTAGCAACACCTAGGAAGCATAAACATAAAAAAGATTGGCTAAAGGATGTTCTCTGCAGCAATGTGGTTTTTTTTTTAGAAAAATATTTGAAATAATAAAAAAATCATCATTAAATTTATTTCATCATTGTCTTCAATATTTCAAACCTCATTGTATACATGCTCTTTGGACAGGTATCCCACTGTGCTGTGTGAATAGCAAATTTCATGGAGGTACAGGTTCAAGGAAGCAACTGTATGTTTCCACTCTCTCTCTTGATCCTCTATGTTCTCCTTGAATACTTGTTAGAGAGCACTCTCTCTCAGATCCTTGTCACACCCATGGGAACAAACCCTAAGTAGTCTGTTGAAGGACTAGAAATCACAAAGAACAAAGATGCTTTTTTTTTTTTTCAGCTGAGACCATTTTAGGTCAGCCAGTCCAGATCCAACCGATCTGGTCACCTCAGACGCATGAGTAAACCTACCCAGCGTTGAATCAATTCTGGCCCAAATCACCAGGCCCATCTGACTTACTTTTTTTATTTTTTTAAATTTATTTATTTATTTATTTTACATGATAGTATACATGTTTTTATGCCATTCTCCCAAACCAACCCACCCTCTCCCTCTCCCTCAGAGTCCAAAAGT